>VCRD01004076.1:0-11123 GCA_006783055.1 Trinorchestia longiramus
CCGCAATGCAGGCTACACTGGTCCGCAATGCAGGCTACACTGGTCCGCAATGCAGGCACATGGGCCCGCAATGCAGGCACATGGGCCCGCAATGCAGGCACATGGGCCCGCAATGCAGGCACATGGGCCCGCAATGCAGGCACATGGGCCCGCAATGCAGGCACATGGGCCCGCAATGCAGGCACATGGGCCCGCAATGCAGGCACATGGGCCCGCAATTCAGGCACATGGGCTTGCAATGCAGGCACTTGGCCCCTTAATGCAGACCGCAGGTCACGGGCAGTTCATGAGGCACAGAATGAGTTAGCACAATTCACAAGAGGCTCCGTTAGTTCCTCAGGTCAACACAAGAGGATGATCGAAGGAAACAAAACAAAATTGTAAGAAGCTGCAGCCCATCCTAATTTGGCGGTGGAGTGAGTCAGTGCACTCACGTCTTCCTCCTCACGGTGAGTACGCCTAGACTCAGGGGCGTCCCAGTGTCATCTCTCATTTTGCTAACTAACCATTGAAAAATCATCGACCCTATGAGGCCCTGTTTCAAGAAAGATGAGTTGTTTAAAATTACTGATATTAACCATATTCATTACAGACACATCGATATCATTCGTGACTATAAATTGTGCATTCATGGAGGTTTATAAATAAGAAAAGTAATAGAACCTCACATGCCCACACGATCTCCGATGCTTAACAGATTCGTGTCTTTTTAGAATCAAGTTTATAGAATTTTTACGTAAGCGTAGCAAATTTTGAAAGCCCAATGTTGTACCATATTTTAACACGTTTCTTGCGATTTCCTCGCCGGTGCAAATCTTTACTTACTACACATAATCACTAAAAGACTTGGAAAAAATTACAGAACCTAACCTAAGTGACCCACCGGTGGTTCCCATTACAGGAAACGTTAAGTAGCATCATTGTCAAACATGAAATAGTTTTTTCTTTTTATTTCTCTTCTTTACAAACTTGGTCTTCGTATTTCACTCGATGTCCAACCGAAACAGATACACCAGTAGCATTTTAGTTCTTGTTCGACGGACATGTGATGTGAGAGTAGCAATCTCCAAAAAATGTCTCGTTACTGAAGTTCTCTGCCGTGCATTTGAAAATTACTTTTTTAGACAATTGATGGTCTGCAAAAATTTGGGAAATGTCAGTTTTCGGTATAAAGAAGTTTGCACGTCGCAATAGAAATATTATTTCACGATTGCTTCAACATTAGAATGTAGACAACACTGCCCATTTTATTTGACCGAATCTAATTATTGCGACTATCAATAAAAAAATCTGGAGGAGATGAGTGAATTACTAAGTCATCACTGCATAAGAATTATGTTCCGATTTTATTTATTCCTCATGTGTGAATAAACACATGATCGCTGTGTTATTTCATTCTATTGTACTTTGATGAGCTGTGGAGTAAGAATCCCGCTCACCTTTTTAATTTGGGAATAAAGATTTCTACTCGAGTTAAATTGAAGATACATCGTTGACTTATTTAAAAAAATAAACTTTATTCCTATCAGGTAAGCATGAAATAATAATAATAATAATAATAATAATAATAATAATAATAACGGCACTCAGTAACGGTGATAACACTTCGTAAAACAGTGATAACAAAACGCTCCCTCTTCTGTACGCCCATGATAGTGATAACACCCAGCAGGATAGTGATAACACCCAGCAGGATAGTGATAACACCCAGCAGGATAGTGATAACACCCAGCAGGATAGTGATAACACCCAGCAGGATAGTGATAACACCCAGCAGGATAGTGATAACACCCAGCAGGATAGTGATAACACCCACTAGGATAGTGATAACACCCACTAGGATAGTGATAACACCCACTAGGATAGTGATAACACTCAGCAGAATAGTGAACATAACAGGTCTCCGCAGCACAGCCTGGGGAGGCGTTCCATTACGGTCCTCATAGGCTGGTCAATATAGGAAGCGAGCGAGGCGTCTGTGTAGTGTGGCCGTAGAACTCCTTGGCATTTTTCCCCCCAGAGAATTCCCAAGAATCAAGCATTTGTTTGGTGACAAAAAAGGAAGGATTTTGCGAAGAGAGGGATGTCCGTGATTGAATGATAAAACACGGATGGTTATTTTGACAATGTCAATTCGAGTTTGTGTATGTGGAAGAAGGTCAACGTGAGAAATCGCATGTTTTTAATCGTGTTCGGTAGAAATTATTCTATTGACCATCGAAATTTTCCCACTGAACCTGAAGGTTACACAATACTGTGAGAACAGCATTTTAAAAATTAATCTAGAAAATCTCTTCGCAAAATTCGTACAGTACCAATTCCTAAATGAAACTCGCAGCTTAACGGAAGCACCAATGGCATCAAAATCCTGCAAATTTTGCATCAAAGTTTTGACTACTTAAGTTCAAACTAGACTTGAAATGCACGACAAATTCACGCAGCAATAAAAATATTTCTTGTTGCGTTGTTTATTAATCGAATTAAAGAAGTGTTTCTAAATCAATAGAAGCTCTTCATACATATAAACAGACTTGCTGGTCATCATTAGGCCCAAAATAAACCTACTTCGACCTACGTGTTCTAGTCGTTCAACTGATTGCTTTGAGGCAGATCACTTGCTCATGTTATAAAACTGTCAGTAGAAAGGTAGAAACGTAGCAAGTAAAATGTCTATAATAGCTCATACGCTTCAAACTCAGTCTACTCAGAGAACGCGAGTCTTCTATGATACACAAGAAATTCAATGCATTCGAATGCTTCTTTTTGCCAAGTCTCCAAACAAAGATATCTGTAACGAATGCAGAAAAAATCGTACAAAATTCTGAGCATAAGAACGTGAGATTACACCTGAAGTTGTCGATCAGGATTTTCTTGTTTTGTATCCAAATTCTCTACCGCTAATCCGGGGGCAACCAAGAAGGTGAACTAGAGAAACGCGAGGAGGCTCTTAATGTTCTATAAACGAAGTTCAGCGTTTCAAAGTACCAATGAGAATTACATCATCATACTTATACATTCTAGTTCCTAATTCACAATCTAAAAGGGGAAAATTTAAGCTGGCCGTTATATTCCGTTCACGTGAAAAATATTATTGCTACAATCTTCTGTCGAGAATGTTTTCATAATGATTTCAGTGAGCAGAGTTTCCGACATGGAAAGCTTCCAGTTGCACTTATTTAGTTAGTCTTCTCCGTCACGAGTTAATTTCTGTACCTTGACTGATGCGTTCTTGCTCGAGGCAAAGTCACTTAGAATTAAAACAACGCTGCATAAAAAAACTACTCCCGTTGCCCCTGCATAGGCCATCTTCCGCGTTGGTCTACCTACGCGAAGGTATTCATGCGCGTCCACACGAAACCACTTCTTCAGAAATGAAGGTCTTCTCACTAGTGAACATGTGAAGTCTACAGCGACCCAGGCCATCCACCGAACAAGACATCTAATTTAGCATGCACGTTCAACGTACAACACTCTGAGATATTCGCAACTACTATCGTATTTGTGGAGACAGAATTGTTGCTGAAAAAATTTGGCGAATGAGGACTTTATTTTATGGAATAATTATGTACTCCAGTCCGGGACGGTGACTGATAATAAACATTAGCATAAATTTGAAGCACGTTCAATCCCGTAAAGATGTACAAGAAATTTATTATTATAGTGACCTAAACGAAGGGGAGACTATTTGAAAACAAAATTGTTGACGTGCTTATCGAAAATATTATTCCCGTCGTCGCCCACGAAGCTGTCTCACAAAACTTCTAATGGATACAAAATTTCAGTAATAAAAATATTAAAAAACCATTGGAAACAATTATTTCTGAATCTGTAATGGTTATATAAAAAGATGACACAAACAGGTGATAAAAAATTATTTTAACTTAACATGCAGGATTTCTGTTCAAATTAATTAGCATTGGCAGTGCGAACAGTCGAGGAACATGAAGAGGAACGAGCGTTTGCTTGCACATAAATAAGTAAAAAATATATATTGCCGTCAGAAGCATAATACAATAAATAACTACGCACGAATGCAAATAAAATAAGTAAATAAGGAATGCACAGACAACAGTCAAAAAATACTGAAACTAAGTATGGAGATGTTATGTTAGACAAGATATTACAATGATGGAAGACGGCCATCGTGTAAAAAAGTCTTCGACCGCACAAAGTGTTCGCAGCCCGAGACACCCGTCAAGAAGAGCACCCGTCAAGAAGAGCACCCGTCAAGAAGAGCACCCGTCAAGAAGAGCACCCGTCAAGAAGAGCACCCGTCAAATAGCGTCACAGTGAAGACTTCAGACGGCAGGCTTCAAGCCTCTCACCTCTTCTACAGGCACAGCGACTGCAATGAAGACATTCTCATACAAAATAAGAAATAAATTTGTGCTGAATTGTCATCCCGGACACAAAGCTGTATGTTACAGTCAAATAAACATAGGCAAGCGCACATGACAACTGGAGGAGATGATCATTTGCAGTCAGGTTTCGGAATTAATTTCAATTGACCACAAGTTTCAATCAATCAACTTAGGTCAAGGTTTGGGACAGAAACATCTGTTCAAATGGCTTACTGTTCAAATAACCTAGCTTGCTGTTAAAATTTTTTGCTGTAAAAATTGTTTGCTCTTCAAATGCGTACACAGTACACCAAAGTGGAGACTCACAGAAAATGTCGAGTTCACAATATAGTGGCCAAAAATCCTAACAATTTTTACCATAATCAAACATTCAGTAAACACACGTGCATACAAATGCTCATTTCCCCGAAAGAGTTCAGCAATGGCGGACGCTGTTATAGGGAGTTGTTTAGAGCAAATCTTTCTTTATAGGATACAATGGTGAGCTATAAATATGAGCATTATCAGAACACACAGACACCCCATAAATTGGCCGTGGTTATCGGTGTAACTTCTGCCTTTGTGACATGGGGCATTCTGACCCACCCTGACGTACTTGGGTCAAGGGCGGGCAAGGCTATACAGCACACCTGTGCTTCATCATCGGAGCACACTTGAGATAACAATGTACACCTATGGTACACCTGAGATAACGATGTACACCTACGATACACTTGAGATAACGATGTGCACCTATGGTACACCTGAGAGAACGATGTACACCTATGGTACACCTGAGAGAACGATGTACACCTATGGTACACCTGAGAGAACGATGTACACCTATGGTACACCTGAGAGAACGATGTACACCTATGGTACACCTGAGAGAACGATGTACACCTATGGTACACCTGAGATAACGATGTACACCTATGGTACACCTGAGCACACTCGACATAACGATACACAAGAGGCTTAAAGTAGTTTCCAGGTGCAGACATAGGTTTCTAGACGTACAAGTCTATTTGTGACTCAGATTATTGGCTCACTGACTCTACGAGTTTTCTGGCGTTAATGCAAATTGAAAAATTAGAAAACGTAACAAAACTTTGTCCCTGCTCCTCATACATGCTCTTCTTCCACCAGGGCAAAGAACACATGTACGAATGGAAAAATACTTATTCAACATTAATAACATTGTTTCTAATTTCTGTTGGAGCTCGATATTCTCCTACTTGCGACTCAGGGGACCAGGCGTGGTCTACTTCCACGTCCTGTCCGTCGCTCTACAGTCTACGTGATGGTCTACTTCCACATGCTGTCCGTCCCTCTACGTAACGGTCTACTTCCACGTGCTATCCGTCCTAAGTGACGGGCCACAAATTATTGTGTCCCACAAATTAATGCATTTACTAAATACGAGTACAGTCACAAGCACGTCTGCAATGTTATTGTGTGTGTACATGTGGAATATATGTAGCACCTGCGGATTAAACATCTATGTCCACATGGCATGCACAAATGTACGGTACATTTACATACAGATGGTGTACATCGATACGTATGTATGTAGTATATAAACAAACTATATGTATAAATATATATACATACGGAGCTGGTGCCAGCGTTTGACACGAATTCAGAGTTCTGAAGCAATTGAGTCTTTGCAAAATTTGGAGCTACAATTTATTATTAAAACATTTCAATAAAAATCAAGAAAATAATTGTTTAATAACCATGAACTTAATGTTACTGATTTAATAATCATCAACGGCGCAAAACTACTGAAAATAATAAAAGTCAACACATCGCTAAGCGACTCAAGATTTCATTTCCTTTGCAGCCCTCGCAAACTGCTGAATTTTGCAGCCCGAGATGAATGTCCGAACACGATTGCACTTCTTTGTCAGAAAAGTTTGTACATTTAACTGTATTATTATTATTCTTTTATTCCTGGTGTAACCACTGCAGTCACAATAAAAGGAATCTCATCAGTGATGCACGGTAAGAGACAGTCATTCAAGTTTTAGGGTCATGTATCTTTGTGGAAACATTAAACTATGAAATAAAAGTGATACATGGATGCGTTTGTACAAATAAAGATATGTATAGAAGTGAAGGAATACGTAAAAATAAATATTCATACGAAGCTGCTAGTGGGGAATGATATCAACGTATTTCCGCGCACGGATGTGCGTGCATGAACAAGAATTAATACTTCTGGAATTATCAAATTAATATGGAAAACTATACAACATCGTTCACTAAATGAATTATTTTTCACAATCCTAGGAAAATACATGGAAAATTTTCTCTGCGTTCAAATATTTGTCATCAAAATTCTAGAGAAAACTTGACGCGCTGAAAACTTGACGTTTGGAGGGCGTGACGGCCGCTCACGGAATGAAGGCCGCGGTGTGACCCAATAACGCACGGATTCAGGGCAGACCACGCGGCTGTGCGCGCTCGTAAAGAGCGTAAGGACGGCGGCCAGCGCATGATTGAGCCAATCAATCTCCACAACTGCAAGGGAGCGCAGTAACCGTTAACTGCAGGGCTTCATTGCGGAAACACTCTCCGCATCGAGGTCTGTCCGCAGTAACGGAGGGCGAAATTCTCCAATGAAATTACAAGTGGACGAAGCTTTCAGTAAGTCCAGCGATGATGTGTGCTCATTCTTACTGAGCTATGAAGAGTGCACCAGCAGTCACAAGAGCTCGTGATTTAGAGCGAGAGCTGCGTTGTCTGTTAGCAAATACGATAATTTTTTAAACCAACTTAACCCTTTAGCGACCAATTTGTTTTTCTAATTTCTACATTTAAGCTCACAAAGACCGCCTGTAAACTGATGCAATGAAGCATGCTGAGAGCCAGGCAGCCAAAAGAACGACGCTGTAACATGCCGAAGCGTTCAAACCTAGTAGCAACCTCATATTGCTCACTATTTAATTATTAGAACAATTCTCCCAAAGACCGTGAAAGGCGACCGAATAGTCCACTTGGTCGATAAAGGGTTAATGGTGGATGCTGAAAGAAGTGAATCCTCGAGTGCGCACAAAGTTATGTTTTAACGTAAGAATAAATGTTAATTCTTGGATGTAAATTATCCACAGCTATTTCAAAACGTACAACTCTTACATTTTTATACAAAACATTACTTCATTAATAATGGTTATTATTATTGATGTTGAAACAATGTGTTCATCTATTCTTAAATATAATTAAAATATTACGTGCAAAAGAGTGTCAGCGGGTGCACGTGGTCAGCTCAGCGTCAACGGGTGCACGTGGTCAGCTCAGCGTCAACGGGTGCTCGTGGTCAGCTCAGCGTCAGCGGGTGCACGTGGTCAGCTCAGCGTCAGCGTGCGCAGTCGTGTACGAATAAGGACGAAGGAAATGGTTGGTCAGGGCGACAAGGGAACGCAGTTCTGAGAACTATCTTGACTAGCGGCGGCACTTCCACAGGAAACGCGTGAATGCGCAGCCCTGACTTCAAATGTGGGAATTTGACGGAAAAAATACTCTGTGTTGACAGAATTCATGGAAGTGGACGGTAGATGAAGGAGTACGCTCATAAATGGAAGCCAGGCTGTAACATCACTTAGAAAGGCTTGAAAATGGGTGCCAATTCTTGAAAGTTTGGTTGAAATAGGAGCACAGCTTCGTACAATCGAAGAGAAAAAAATTATTTTACATTAATAAGCAGGGCTTAAAATTGAAAATAGGGCAGGCTACGTACATTGGAAAGATTGGTAACTGAGAGCGAGTTTGAAATACACAAGTTACATTTCAGCAAAAATATGACCGAAACTAAAAATGTATTCGAGAAGTCATCTAAATTAAATATATATGACAATTCTTCTAAAGGATAAGTTTTGAACTACTCGAACTCAAATGACATTTTACTCATGGCGGATATCAGAAATATTTCATATACCATCCACAATAAGATGAAAGAATAAAGTTTTCGCTTTTTCTAACTTATTAAAGCACCTGATGATTTTTTCATCTGCATTTGCAAACAAACGAAGTAAATTTCAAATAAACATGATTTATTTTCATTCATACAGCTAAAATCCTGGCCTAGCTAAACTCTTAACACGTTTGTTGCGATGTGACCTACCGGTGGGTCACTTAGGTTAGGTTCTGTAATTTTTTCAGATCCTTCTAGTGACTATGCGTACAAAGTGAAGTTTTACACCAATCAGGCAATCGCAACAAACGCGTTAAGCTGTTCGGCTTCAATCAACAAGAGAAGGTCAGTCGTCCAAGCTGATGTAGGTTGCAGGTTTCAGCAAACGTGTTCCAGGTTATTGACTGCATTATTCAGCTGCACTTGCAGAGCTAAATTTGTATTGTTTAGCCAGCATCCCTTGAAGCTGGAAAAATTATCCACAAAACTTCAGCCGAAGGTTTACCGGAACTAACCTTCGCTAGTATTGTCGCCTCAAGTTAAAGAAGTTAAAAAAGTGAATGGGTGAAATTACACAGCAGTTGGTTTGCAGATCACGCATACTGTTATGCTCCATTTCTGTACTGGAATCTATCTTCCTGAACGTACGTATTTTGCACGAGCTGTACACTACAGGGAAGACCACTCGTACTTTCACGAAATACCTTCATATAATTGAAGTTCATTGTTTTAGGTCGTAAATTGTTTTGTTATTTCCCCGTTGGATCCAAAATGTTTAAGGGACAGAATAGTGAACATTCAAAATTACATTAGTTTCTTACACTTTTTCATAAATGTATCTTGACACTGAACTCAAATGTTCAATTTTCGTGCAAAAGAAATTAAAGGAGTCTGCTTGGGAGTCATCCTCCTTGAAGTCATCCTCCTTGAAGTCATCCTCCTTGAAGTCATCCTCCTTGAAGTCATCCTCCTTGAAGTCATCCTCCTTGAAGTCATCCTCCTTGAAGTCATCCTCCTTGAAGTCATCCTCCTTGAAGTCATCCTCCTTGAAGTCATCCTCCTTGAAGTCATCCTCTTTGAAGTCATCCACTGGCAAACGGAATTGTAAGATATATTCATTATTACCAGTATCCTACGATAACCTGCAGAGATCCAGTGTACTATGTGGCATAGCTCCATTGAACTACAGGATACGGCAATGTCACTTTTTCAAATCAAAGCGTTTTGAAAAAAGGAAGTCATGTTGCTGTACCCTGTACGTATAACTGAACTCCTGTGTCAGATCAACCGGAAGACAAAGGTGAACTGTCGGTCATACAGGGTATCCGACCTACCGGCTTATCAAATTATTATCGTCAGACAACTTAATAAAAGTTAAGATAAACAAATTATTTTCAAGTTTCTGTTTTACTCGTTCTAAGACAATATTTGTGTAAAAGCAAAACTTAAACACGATATTTAAAAAAAAAAACAGAAATCAAATGCATTTTTTTTGCTGCTCATTTTAAATTTAAGGCTTGAAATTTGGTTAAAGCCAATTTTTAGCCTGTCAAAATTTTAAGCCAATTTAAAGCCAGCTAGAAGAACTAAAAATAGTTTAAAATTTAAATAAGGTAACCAGACGCAAGCTATCCCAACTCATTGCAAATTTCTCCTGCGAAAGAACTGGTCTGTCGAGTAACTTCTCACGTTAAAGAAAAAACAGAACTTACAAAGGAGAAAGAATTAAGAGCGAAATCTTCCAGTTTTCGAGTTGGAATCATTTTTTTAGAAAGTGAAGCTCTAGGGTCAACTGACTGTGCATGGAGTGACAGTTATTTCCAGTCGGTATTCCAGCGAAATTTAAATTGTGATCTGACACTCCACACAGTAGCTGAAATTGTAATCAAGCAACATCAACATCGGCTGGAACAAAGAATAAGAACAGCAGCACCAATACTGCACGTTAACCTCCAAGAAACGAAGTCAGAAGGACAATTTTACTTGGGGTCGGTCTCGAAAGTTGTGTGGGATAAGCACCACTGTGTATTCTGGCCAACATTCCAGTGACGAATAACACCATCAAGAAATACACCGTCAAGACTCCTTTTACATCCACCACGTGAGCCTAGCATTCTAAATACAGCGAGGTTTACTCGGTCAAACAATGCATGGTCTGTTTCACAACGAGGAGAGGCAGAGGACCTGCTTTGTAATCATGGAAAAGGAGCTGAGCTTATAATGTAGAGGGTTGTAGCACACACGCGGAGTTGATCCCTCAAGTATCGGGAACACGTTAGAGGTTTAGTCAAATATCCTAAAATTTGAATAACCTATACGTAAACAGGGGATATTTCAGAATATTAGAATAGGTTGGGAAAACATTCATGGATATTAATGTTTAAATTCAGTTGCTTTCTCATATCTCAATTGAACTGAGATATGAAACTTCATCCTTCGCTCCTATGTTAAGTACAAAAAAAGGCAGTCCATTAAGTCTCTCATAAAAGTCTCTCACAAAGTCTCAACAGCACCTCTTTCACAAACAGGATCCCTGAAACACACAAATGCAAAATATAATAACTTTAATAAGCACTGAATAGAATCGAATAAATCTGAATAAAACATCTTAATAATTGCATTTGTAATAAATGTTTGAAATGGTAAATAGACTTTATGGACACCCTGTACCTATGGATAATAGAAATAACTGCGTCGCATGGGGAAATTGGAAAATAATTGCATATCCATGTAAATTTGCTTCAAATATGACCAACTCTGTAAAGAATTCAAGCAAAATTAGACAACGAATACAATCCGCAAATAATTAAGAGTTTGGCTCGTATATGAGAGCCCTCACCGCATTCGAAGATATCGATCTCGTACCT
>VCRD01004076.1:28689-49136 GCA_006783055.1 Trinorchestia longiramus
GGCACGCGCATTGGCCATTTGGCACGCGCATTGGCAATTTGGTAGACACATTGGTAATTTGGTAGACGCATTAGTAATTAGTAACATGAAGGTCAATTTAATACAGAAAGGAGTATTTTATGTTAGTATTTATCTAACATCACCGATGGTAAAAAGTGCTATAATGAGTGTCTTTAAAACTGGAGTGCTGATCATGGGTATAGACATCAATAACCTCGGCCAAACTATACCAACGTTCAGTGCTCCAGGATTAAAACCAGGGGAGAGGGGCATGCTCTAAAGAAGGTATCTTCATAACACCGTAGAAGAGAAGAGTGGTCTAATGAAAGAATCTGTTTCGTACAAGGTGAAAACTGACAACTTCAAGTTCCTATCTACTTGTATTTCGATGATAGTTCGATCAACTATTTCCTACAAATTAATTGCAATTTTAATTTTCAAAGATTAAACTTTTTACTGTCTACCAAAAGCACAACTTTCAGCGACTACATTTTGCGACCAGAACTATTCACTGTAGGGCACAAACACTTGCATTGTCATTTGGGCAAACCAAAGCGAGAAACTTGAGAAAGTTTTCGTGAGAACGCGTGAAGCATTTGAACAACGCATGCTTTCAGCTATGAATGTGCAGGCATGTTTGTAGTCACTATCTAGCACCTACATCGAGTTCGGCATGAGTATATGCGTTCTGCTACTTTTCATAGCGTCAATAAAAGAACCAGTGACAGTTAAACGACCAACGTTGGTCTCAGCAAGTAGCCCGATTGATTAAATCTCGAGCCGTCTTACAATATGGTTTAATATCATTTGTATCAGCCAGCAACACACTTTTGAACTATCGATCTGTAACAGTTGATAACAAACGCTTGTGTCAGCCGGCATAATAGGTTTTGACGAACGTTAATGACGATCATCAACATACTTGAAATTGGAATTCAATCATATTACCGATAAATACCATTTACACCCATTGGTAATGTAATTGAGTAACAACTACAGGCGTAGCAGCTGCATGGTTTAATAACTAATATTTGTAGCAATCAAAAGAATGTTAGAATAAGAGAAGATGCATGTGGCTGCAGCTGTCATTAAAGGTTGTCTCCATTAGCCAATGATATCAGTAGGGTATGTAGGAGAGCAGTTAAGTAGTTGGTGACGTGTCTCTATTTGCAAAATAGCATGTTTTGTAATGGGACAATATGTTTGAATATCTAGCTTTAATTATTCATCGAGGCATGCCAATTTTGTGTCTTAATTCTTAAAATATCAGATGTAGATTTCAAGGAACCGAAAATGAAGAAAAACCGTACATACAACCGTAAATTTTAAAAATTGCCAACGCTGTCCTGTATTGCATTGTAACCATACAGCTCTTCAATTCTACTCTTCTTGAACAGATCTGAAATGTTATGTTAAATGTCATCTTGAACAGATCTAAAGTGAGTCAAAACCCCGACGTGTCAACACGCCAAAATGTGCCAGCATGCCTGAGAAATTCTGAACGCTGGTAAATATATAATAATACACGTATTGTGCACAATATTTATGCTATGAACAAATATCGCAATTCCGATTGCTTTGAAAGTTATTCAAATACTTCCATATTTTCTTCAAGACAAATTGCCAAAAAATACCACAATAGACGAGAGGCTGTGTTTAGATTCAACCATTTTAGCACTAATGTTTTGTTCTTTATCAAAAAGTAATCTGAACTCCATTGATTTGAATATATAATCTTCATTTCCATGCAAAAACTGCAAAGCTTCGGGAAAAGGAATGAACCATCTACGTTGATTAAAGTTCATTACATGTTAAAATTTCCAAAAAATGCTAATAATTTTTCAATAAATTATACTATCAAAATGTGACGTTTCGATGTACTAAAACCATCAGCAAGCTGAAAATTTCAAAAGATTTGGTACTAAAATGACACTGGTGCATCCCCTATGAGGAGTCGAGGTTTCAGCATTTACTGTACAAAGAACAACCTTCAATACTCGTAAAATAACTTCAGTAACACAATCAGGAAAAATAAAAAATAAAAAACATTGATTTAGTGACCTTTACAATGGCAGCCAATTTATTTTCTTTAATTGTTTGATTCTACTCCTAGCAAACACGTTAAATTGGCTCTACCTTGACCCCTTCACTCAAGTTGATCAGTCACTATTATCAATACACAAAGAAAATCAATGTAAAGGTCAACATAAGGTATCGCCAACGTTGACATGATCACAATATAATATTAGGCCCGACTTGTATACAGATATTTTACTGTTTGAACCATAAAGATGCTTCATGCTGTCAATCTTCATTCTAACATCTTTTAAATAATCAATATAGAATTACATCCTCCATCACTGTAATACGAAAAAATTCTCCCCTCATTGACAAAATAAATTGGTTATTAGATATTATAGAGCACGAGAACATTTTACAGTTACTGTAGAATATAGTAGTTCGTGTTTAACACATGAAACAAAAATCTAAAACAGGGTATTCCGCAAATCTTCAACCAGGACGGACTCGTGTTGATAAAATTTCATTTCCCACATCGAGATGGAATCCATTCACTTACGCACTTATAATTTACGATCGTATCAATAGACTTCATTAGCTGATTTGTTTCTACTAGATCCCATAATTGAAGATCAGTAGCTAGATTCAAATTGCTGCTTGGGATGCTTCATTGTTCCATTTTATTATTGGCTTCTATAAATTGCTTTCTTTGTGGCTGCTATCATGTGCACATACCTTCGCAGTGTGTCCTATTCATTGTGCAAGACTTCACCAGAATAACTTTTACCAACTCTGTCATGAGTCAGGCAGCGTGATTTTTTGTGAGCCAGTAGCCAGAATACCAGAATATGTCGTCAGATGCTGCATTCCTGCCGATGCAAAGGCAATATATTCTGAGTCGCTGAGGTCAAATCTTCAGACTCGGCCATCAAAGACCACTTGCGATGGTGAACCAAAATGATTGGCCACGAGTTCACACCTGTGACCAAATAAGCAAACAGTCTTGCATAGGCAGTACCTCTTGAAAAAGTTGATCTAAAATAATTCTGCTGTAAATTTTAACGCTTATGAGGGGAAAAAGAGAACTACAATCAGAACGAAAAATTTTCAAAGCATTTGATCCAACCTAAAACATCAGGCTATATTTTAAGTACAAATCAAAACTCTACATCGCTAATGGAGTAAAATTCACCTGTTCGTGTAACTTCAGCCAAATCTAAACTAACTTTCCACGATGCATACGAAAGCTAACAAATATTTGTGAGGGATGAATTGCATAAAATTAATCAGGTTCGCGCGTAGAAAAACTGCGCTAGAAGTGCGTGATCCCTAACGCTGGGATCGAGCTCATGTTCATACAACAATTCAATTTCCTTCCAAAGAGTAACGAAGTTGAACTTTGAAAAAAATCCAATAAAAGACATTAGAAATACACAAGAAATTATGAACAGAAAATTAAAACATATGAAATAAATTATTCAATTGACTAGTATCTCTTTATAGAACAAATTTGAGTTTGATATAGAGAATGATGAACTCAATGTACTTCAAAAAGTTATAAAAAGTTTAATTTTTCAAAGAAAAAATATCTTAGAAAAATCTGTTCAATCTACGAATACAAAACATGAGCCTCACATATGTATATACTACCAGACATTTGAGTCTCAAAGAACCGATTATTCTTAAACAACAATTAAGCTACTACATAAGCAACTAAATTTTTTATTGTTGAACGATAAAATATTTTCACACGAAATACTTGAGAAAATCACGATTTCCCTTCAGGAGAAAAAGTTAATTTTGCGCTGAATATTGTACAGCCTAAACTAGAGGCGCATGCTATTTAGGCCAACAAGTTCATTTTGAACAGAATATTACAGAAACTAAACATGGGATGCAAGTTATTTAGAATCTGATCCTCATCTGCTATTCTGAAATTACAAACTTAAACGAAGTCTAAAAATACCCGAATGAAATATAACATTCGTCAGTAATGCTTGATACGCTCATCTTCCCGCACTGCAATCGTTACTTTTTACCCAATTTGATACAGCCAACAAGACAACGAGTGTCGCAAGTTCCCCTTGTAATTTGTCAACATAAAAAACGTACGTCGACAAGTAGTTCGTCCCTAGCCAACACGAAAGCCACGAAAGGTCGTCGAGCGAAGAGCAGAGTATGTCATGAGTGTTCTTAGGTGGACATATTAGGCTCTTTTTGAATGTAAACTTTAAATAATCTTAAGGCATTTAAATCCTTGTTCAAGTTAGGACAAAGACTTTGAAGCTTGATTAAAATTAATATCCAACTAATTTCCATAATGAACTTGAATCAAGTGTTCGGGCAGGCTTAGACGATCTGCGGAAAATTACTAGTTAATCTCAGAACAAAACCAAGCTAAGATTGGTCGGACGCCGTCAGCAATATCAAATCATAAAAGATCTCGACTACGCCGATGCACTTCGCCTGGTAATCATATGATAAAACTTTGATCTAGGCCTACTTCAAATCCACAGTAAATTCATGATTAAACCCTTTGACGAAACCTACAAGAGCCCAGTAAATCTCTGATCAAAATGTACAATGCATCCTAAATCAAATCCTTAGTAAATCTCTGTTCGAAAACTACAACGAGACCTACATCAAGACCCCAGTAAATTTCAGATTAAAACCTACAATCAATCCTACGTCAAATCCCCAGTAAATCTCCGATCAGAACATACAATGAGACTTGCAGCAGGTCCCCCCAGTCAGGCAAAACCGAGAGTAAGACCTACGGCAGGTCACCAGGAAATCGGCGAGGCTGCAGAGCTTGCATCATTGGATGGGTCATGGCGCGAGAGGAGACCTGCAGTGCGACCTTGGTGCCTTCGAGATGGCCTTTGTGGAACTGGTCGCTCTGGAGGGCCGCACAGTCGGCCGTCAGAATGTTCGAGCATTAATTGAGGCTTTCATGCTTGTGCCCTATTGCTGTCGTTAGCTGCTCGTATTCAAGTGCTACAACTTTGGGCCTTTCATGCTTGTTCACTGTCTAAGTAGTTAGCTGCTAGTGCCAAGATGTAAAACAATGGGTTTATATGGTAAAATTCTTGTACCATATTGAATATATGACTCTTGCTGGATTTCCCCATACATTCCGCACGAAAGTATAGAACAAAGTTTGCCGAAAATAATCTACTCAACTTATAAAAAGTATAATTATATCGAAGTATTTCATTTCGATAAATATCCATTATGTTTGCAATGAGAATTCGTTTAACTCCGTACAAGCTAAAATATTTTCAGCTTAGTTGCAGTCACCAGTTTTTGGGTTTAATTACTTCAAAGTTATATATAATTTTACTCTTCAACAGCTGTTACAGAAATCGCCCAAATGCTTTATCATCAATTTTGAAAACTGAAATTTGTCTGAAAATCATTTGTCACTGGAGACCTATAACTCCGAATATTTCTTAGATCCTGCTATAAACTTTTACACCAAAATCGTACAATGGAAATTTGATTCCGAGTGTTTCCGAGAAAACTTGGGTCTGATCCTCTGACAATAAATAACATCAGGTTATTCCACTTATTTTTGCATTTGATGGAACGCTTCGCACTCGTGAAAACTTGTTCAAAAATACGAAATAATACAGGCATAAGCAGTGCTTATTTTGACGTGAACAGCGGATAATTTCTTGACAATGAAGAAGTCGTTTCATTTCAACTGCCGACAACACCCAGCACTGTTTCAGGGACCGCACTGGATTATCGACAAGGGTTGTGCCGTCACAGTGGGAGGAAGTCCATTTTTACCTGCACTGGCGGAACCAACTCTGCTTAATAGAAATTTGAAAACTCTGTACCCGGTAACTTTAAATAAATCGCCTTCCAAGCAAAAGTATTTTCGAAGTGAGCAAAAGATGCATTAACGTAATGGAACTATGATGACTTGACAACGCAGAATGACGGCTGCGATACAGCTATGACACCAAAGAGTATGACTAAGTCTATTCGTCAATACTGACCCAAATTTTACACAAAATGCGAACTGCTCAGAGGAACCAATATTTAGTAGATATTTCATTTACTTCAAATATACTGATGTAGTACGTAGTATTTAAAAACTACCTAGCAGTCATAACTTGCTGACATCAGTTAGCAGCCAGTAGCAGCACCACCATTTTATCAAGTCAGCCTGTTATTGCATCATTATTGCAATATACTCGTATTGACCGTTTTTCCAATATTCATATCAACCAATGTGAACCAGTTTTTTCTTCAAGTATTTATCAGTATAAATAATTTGATAAAATATCGATTAGTTGTTCGAGGTCGAAACTAGCGCACTGAAACCCTTCGACTCTGATACAATATCAATTGTTTACTCTTTTCAATACCAATTGAACATAACTAAATCCGAAAAGCACGCCAAAGCTATTCGTCTTCAATATGGATTGAAGTATGGCGTCAAGTTTATTTTCTGCTGGGGAAGATAGAGATATGCCCAGCAGCAGCGACGGTAGATGACGTTGCAGACTAGGCAGATTAGTGCCGCACTGTGAGCTGGAGTCTTCCAAAGAGCCCGAAATAATAAAGTTCGAGGGCTTCATCATGGTCGGTCGAGTATCGCAAGCAGCCAATTTATCAGGCCAATGCAATCAGTCATCAATCGTGGCCAGAAAGAATGAAACGATTCTAAGGTGACGCTGCTACAGATGAGAAAAATGTCAATATGTCACTGCCAAAAGGGAGTGAGCGTAACTGGTGTAAATATTGCATAAGTGAGATGTTGAGTGAATCTATATTAATATTGAATAAGAGGGGTTTCGTACAAACGTTAACCGATGTTGTAATATACGATTGAGACATGTTTTTCTACGGATATCGTGAGAAGTAAAACGAACTAAAAAGTGATCATAAAATGTCAGATTTAAATTTAGCACGATGACAGTCGCTTGTATTCAAGTCCAAATTCAAGAGGTTGGTTGAGCGACGTAACTAGAGCGACTACCAATAAATCAAGCAGATCTGAACGTCACGTCACTGGAGCGTAAAAGAAGCGAGATATGTAAGTATTTACCACGATTTTTCAAATCGATCAAACACTGACGTTAATGCACTTATGAATTGCAATATGCGGAAGAAACTGTAAACGCTATACACAAGTACGGTTTATGAAATCCGCACTCACCATAGCATCTGCACTCCAACATCAGAATGTTCCTGGTTTTACAATAGAGCTTTTCAAGAAGCAAGCGAAATATGTCGTTCAAGACGAAAAAAAAAAGAGGATAAAAGCTCAGGCCGCCCGAATAAGAAAAACCTATTGACGAGCTATTCAGCGATGCTTGTAGATACTAGCAATCGAATGCCACATCAAAAAACTCAATGAATACAAGTCAATTGGCCAGGTAACAACATCAATGGGCAATTTCTTCACGGTTAGGCATAAAGTAAACAAAATATATAGAAGTGAAATCTAACTCGATAAAAGTAAAAACTTTAACCTACAACAGTTTAAAGAAACTGTTGGCCAAGGCATCTCTACGGTCATTCTACACATAAACTGATCATTTAGCATGTAAATATAATTATTCTGAGTCTCCTGAAAGGTTACAGTTTTGTTCGCTTTAGCACGCGCTCAAAATCCAAGCGTTAGATGAATATTTGCGAGTTTCAGTGGCTGAGAACACCATTTCCACGAATGAAAATATTCAGAGATAATCGCATGCTGACATTTTACATATTCAAGTCATTCACCATAAATGAAGACGTTAGCAAGACATTCGAATTTGTGAGGTTTATGAGGGCTAACAGATTATATGTTGGTGAGTGTGGTGTGCTGGTACAGGTGAAAAGCAGCATTTCCACGGAAGGAAAAGCTTCTCAACCACAACAAAGGTGCTCGTGATCATCAGCCTCGGTGAACCCGAAAGTAATGTGAGGTGCACCTTCACCATGCCACATCAACATCTACGGGAAGTTATTGAATGAAAGTTGAAACCAGCAGCCCTAGGGAGCGGCTCCAAACAGTAAAACACGTATCTCCTTTATTGGAACGTTAATATTTTCCAAGAGTTAAAACATAAGGAACTGTAGGGAGAGACTCCAGACAGTAAAACACATCTGCACATTTGGGACCTAAATATTTCCCTGAAGTTGAAATGCAAGCAGCACAAGAGAGCTGCTCCAGACGGTAAAACACATCAGCCGGCAGGGTTGGAGCGTATATATTCCTTCACACGAGTGACCATGAAACGAACATACTCATCTAAATTTGAGCTAAGAGTCGATGTCATTTTTTAATATTTCACCTTCTAAAATCAGGATCGGCTTTTGTTGCAAGTAACTACAATGGAATACGGCTTTTAAGATAGAGACGAGAAGTAGGGTCGTAAGAAAACCGGAACACGTACATACATTGCTACAAGAACTTAGTTTACTTTACATTAATTTCGGTTAAACTCATAATTGAAACCTTTTTAAGGTGATCAGGACTGATCTAAACGTTGCCCTCGGGCAGTTTTCCATATTTAGTAGCTTACATAGAAGTTTGGTATTTTATGTAATGGTTCATATTCGGAAGTTTACTCAATAAAGTGTCAACATTCACAAGGACCGGAAAATTTACAGCCTGAAATTCATAATTTAAGTACTCTGCAGTTTGTGCATTCCTAAACGAGCGTTCCAGCCACATCATGCAACTAAGCTCCAACTTATTTCCGAACGTACACTGAAGATTAGTTTACAGAACATTTACTGGAAATTATTTTTTATCACACGAGAGAGCAAATATATGAATTGTGCCTCAATTTCTGCAAAAGTTATTAAAGGATTCAGCCCCAGTAACATTGAAATTGCAGTACACGCCACATAATGCAACATGAATTGTATTATTTCGACCCACAAATTAATCACGTTCCCACAAAGAATAGAAACCGTATATGACAGATCTATCTACTCTTCCTTTAACACATTTGCCGGAGCAAACGTCAAGCGCTGGTTGTAAGAAAGTCAAAACCATGAACAAAAATTGTACGTGTACAATTCTTTATCAACTGGATAAAAAAGCAATTTCATTTGGCACACATTCTTCTTGATGGAAAACGTTAAGAAAGTACCGCTCTACCGCTCAAGTCAGATCAAAATTCTTGAAGAAAGTGAAGTACTCGAGGAACAAACCTGTACTTTCGGAAAACATAAGAATTCAAAAATAACTTCATAAAAAAATTTAAAGTTTGATCTTGTAACCCTAATATAAAACGTTTCGTAAAAAGGGATTTTTTCTATGCATGGGGATGCCTAGCTGAGCACGAGCGTTCCCGACGTAAGGAAACTTCAATGCATCTTCGGTACCTATCCTGCGCAACCAGCCCGGCTCGAGTTCACTGCACGTAGGTTGGGCCATAGTAACACTCTCAAAAATGTATGAATTACATGTAGTACTTACACATTTCCGGCGAAGTGACCCCCTGGTGGGTCACTCGGGTTAAGCTCTGTAATTTTTTCAAAGCTTTCTAGGGACTATGTGCACAAAGTCAAGATTTGCACCGGCTAGGCAATCGCAGGAAACGTTAATTAGAATATAGTTTCAAAGTATTCTAAGATTTCACTTTTGCTAAGAATGGTATAATTTTCTAATTCGAAATGAATCGGTATTTTAAGAGAATATAGAGTAGAGTAGCTTATAGAGTAGAAGTAATTAGAATAAGGGTTAAGTTCTTTGATTACTTTGTGCTCTCGACAAAAATATTCTTATATAGCGACATAAATATCCAGACTTTTTGAATGCAATCTGAGATGTAGAAGCAGTTAACCTCATTAAACACCTCCATGCGTTACAGTCCCTTCAGATAAAAGCAAATAATTTGCTGAAAATAATAGACACTCAAACGAAGGTGTCACGAGCGAAAGTATGAAATACGGTTAGAGAAATCAATGCATGCGTGGTTCTTTGTTGGAGTTCAACGTGCCGTCTGCATCAGCGAGATATCAATGGGGGTAGAAACCACGTTTAGAACCTCAACAAAAGAAGGAAGGGGCTCGTGTGTGCGTGAAAAGATGCCTACTGTCTGAGAAATTTGGTTTGCTATAAGATTGAAATGTAATCTAAACTAACCGGGAGGTCTCGTGTAATAAACGTAGGTGAAGTCGATAAAGAGCGATCAAATTGTAAAGCAGAAAACCCTTGGATGAAAGAATCACCCTTGATGATAGCGATGACCAACTCTGATGAGATTTTGAAAAACCTCAGAATTACCATTTTAGGAATAGCAAGCTGCCCAAGTAAATCTGTCCATTCAATATACATAGGCGAATAGCAACGTATTGCAAAGTAGTCTGTGTACAGACAAGCCTGTTCCCTCCCTAATTAGAACTAATCATCCTAGACCTTACCTTGAGCTGAAGCTGCCACTCCCGGGAAGGTTTGAAGTTCACTTGGTTGAACAAATTACAGACGACAGGCAGCAGTCAATGATGAATAACTTCTCCGGAGCTCACCATCACTGCATTTCTTGAAGGACTTTCCGTGTTCCATTAATTAATTTAATATAAGGACCACTCAACATAACTGATACTCGAACAAAATCGATTAACAAATGTCGAGTGCGAAAACTTCGACTAGGAAACACAAAATTCTATAAAACTGAAAACAAAATAAAATTGTCAGAAAATGTACTTTGAGTCGAACCTGATGGTTATATACATAATTAATTCTACCATATGATTAAACTCGTTAACTCTAACACGGAAACTTACAAGCAAGCATCTAATTCATATCAGAAGTATCCAGCTGCTACTTACAGGCTACGATCTCATTTAATCTTTTAGAGACGAAGGACATTGATCACAACTTACTCTGGTAATATTCCACTTCTGCTCCAATGACTACACTTCGACTATAAATTGCTCCCGCGATAACTTAGATTTCACTTATAAAGAGTCTCGGCCTAATTTAGTTTTTTTGAGACAAGTGTTAGTTTTATCTTGGCTTCGCGGGAGGATAATTTTGAGCAAAACTCGTTAGTTTCAGAAGCCCGCCAATGCTAAGTACTGCTTCAAACTTCAGCAAATTTCCCGAAAAAAGCAATTCCTTATCGAATTAAAGATTAAGTTTGCAACCAAACTTTCATTTCTACTGTTGATATTAATAAAGACATTGTTTGGTGAATAACTTCCTATTTTGAAATGATTTATCAGAAGCATAGACGTTCATAGCCCTAGTCCTTAATGATGTAATATTTAAGCACAAAACTCGTCACAATTGGTTTTTCAAAGTTGCATCTTTATTAAGTTTGGGTGTACCGAATCTTAAGTGAAAATAACTTAGCACTTTATATTAATGCCGTTTGTTGGTTTACAAAACGATTAACTTGTGTTGAAAAAGACGAGAACTGGGGATGAAAAACGAAGCTGTTATGGTCTCAATGCACTATGTGGTTTTTAAAACATATTGTCCATAGAAAGAAATTAGTTTTCACTGAAATTCAATCTTATGAACATCTTCCCTCACCCCTGACTTTATGTTTATGCTATCCTCGTGAAAATTTAGCCTGAAATTCTGTAACTGGAACTCTTAAATTATTTGCTTCAAAAAACTAAGAGCTGCAAATTTGTCATTAAACTGCTACACTTGCAACAAGAGGCTAAATAAACAATTGACTCAGGTGAGAACTTTAAATTAACTCATATTTAACTGTTCCATCAACACAAAAGAGATAGTATCTAAAAAATTTCTCCTGGGGATAACCATGACACGTTCAATCGCTGTCCGAAACGAATCTTCCGCATTTGGATGATAAACTACATTCAATGCATTCAATGAAACCTTAAAATTCAATGCATTGAGTTGAGTCCAGACTATGAACCTATATACAAACGATGTCGAGTTTAATGAAACTATGGACCAGTATATAAAAAATCATCTCAATCACTTCGTAGGTTCAAATTCATTGAAATTTAAAGCCACAACTTTGTCTTGCACCAATAAAATCAATGAGTATATTATTACACCAACGCCATCCCGGTCTTTGCCTCAGCATCGCCAAAGGCAAAACAGACGAGGAACAAGCCTAACGTACGACACATCCTTACATCTTCGCTTCTGCAAGCGCACTGAACTCTGAGCAAACAAAAGTACAGAACCAGCAAGTGACCACCGCGCCCCTGGGACGTACGTTGACGAGTGGGGTGAAAAATAATTTGTGGTTAAAACCAAATGAATGTTAATTTTGCTTCACGTTCTTATATCTGCCGATAATTTCTATCAGGAGGGTTAAGAAACAAAGGGAAAATTTAAAAAAGAAATAAAAAATATAATTGAGAAATCGAAAAAAGTTACTAAAGGTCGTAGCACGTACATATTTTTCGTTGTTTAAGAGCAAACAATGTGTCTGTAAAAAGGATATTTTTGTAGCAGAATATTAAGCTGATTCTAAAGATTGGGAGTCAAAAATTTCTAAAATTACTGAAATTGGATTTAAAATTTTCCCATAAAACTGTTTCATACTTATAAAAAGTTCTATAACAACTATTCGTTCAATTACAATAATTACGAAGGCATTATTGTTGCGGAAGAAAAATGTACCAAATATTTCGGTGGTCAAGAAGGTCCAATAAAAATAGCTTCTGCCATCAATATCATGTAAGTTTTATCACAAGATCTATAAACAAAATGTCATATTAAATAAACGAATGTAAATCATTATTCTTCATGTGAAAATTTCAGATATCGCAGTCATATTTTCAGTGTCAAACACTTCGCCCTCCTTACTTCATTGATTTCAAAATAAATTAACAACTTGCAATGATCATTGAAAATGATACTTAGAAAAGTAAATGAAAAATATGTAATATCACAAGGAGTGATGCATCAATTTTGACGATATGCTGTCAGTGAATGAGAAACTCTAGTAATTCTAATATATCTATTTGGTAATAGATTTCAATTTCCTGTGTTCAAAATTTTAGTTGGAATTTTTCTGTTTCGACACACTATTATCAATTTTCCAATCAATACGATGAAAAGAGATTTTCCTTTTAATACGATAATGATGAAAGACTAAACATTCCAATCATAATTTTGGTTCAACTCCCAGTACTGCCACGTATTTTGTACGTATACTTGTATCATAAAATTACTAACTTTTGTGTATCTTCTGGCCAGAAATGAAGCAGTTAAATTGTTCTTCCTTCTGCATTCATGAATACTAGGCCCAGAAAATAAAAAATGTCCCGTATTTGGACTTTGGAATTCATTTTTTCAGCTCAAATTCTCTCGGTCAAATAAAAAATCGTGATTCAGAAATCAAAAGTCAATGCAACGAACTTTAAAGGAAAGGAGTCAATTTTTCAGCTGGAAGTCGCAGCGTCGGTGGGGCACTTATTGAGTAGTAGCAGGCCTTACATCAGGGTTGTTTCATCATCTTACCTCTGTGTATGTTCGCAAAAATGTCCGGTAACCTATCAATTAAAGTTCTAATCTTAATCAGAAGCCCCGTGCAGAGTCATGCGTGTTTCTGTGTTGTTTTTAAACTCCAAAATATGTCAGATTATTCTGTAGTGATGAAAAATCTTATGTTATGAAATATGCTGAAAAAATCCTGGTCACAAATTTTATTAAACATTTTTCTGTAAGAAAATTTACGAATTTACATTCTTCGTGTTGAGGAACATAAATGAAGTATAATACCCGTTACCAAACATCAAATCCCACGTAATAATTATTCATTACTAAACATGAAGTGAGCAGCCTAACCGCTTTAACAGCCCTCTTCTAAATACAATAAATACTTTAAATATTTGACTTGCATGCAAGTAAGTAACAGATTCATGATGATGGTACAATATTCGATTATTTTTTTTCCAGAAAAGTCGGCTAGACAACTTGCGCTAGCCTCCGGCCTGGGCAGCCTGGCCGCTGAAGATGATCGTCTTCGTAGTGACAAAAAATCTCCGACAGTCAAAGGGAATTTCCTCTGGCTATTGGTGAGTTAGTTTGTTCGTTATGGAGTCTGTCCGCGTCTGGGCTGCAGTGGACATGGAGGAATCTGCGGCATCCGACACAGAAAGAGGTAGCGCAACATTGAGCTAGCCAGGCGCCTTCTTGCTGTCAAATTGATATATTCTAGACCCTTGAAATTTATGTGAAATGAATGCAAAAAGATGATTTGTTGTAGCTGAGCTGTGCATGTCTTATGGTTGTTCATTCAACGGCTGTTAGAAGACTGAAATTGTTATTGCTTTACTGTACACTTACACGTACCAAGATCAAATTAATTGGAAAACATTGTCATTATTTGTACTATCTACGTATTATAACATCTTTGTACCAACATTATAGTCCAACCCAATAGAAATACTTGTTTCATGTACACATAGCAGAGGCCAACAAAATACAGGGTGTGGCAACATAACTTATAACTTCCTTGTTTCATAACTTTGTGAAAAGCAAAATAGGAAGTTATACTCCCACACCCTTTGATAGTATATCATTGGCTGTTGCAGTTGCAGAAATATGATCCAGAGTGTGTGAAATGTGACAGATGTTAAATAGCGTCTAATGTCAAGTCATTAAATACGAAGTGATGTAAAATACCTCTACGTAAGAGAAAGAACAAATTCATGAAAAAAGAACTGTTTCACGGTCGTCAAGACTCGACCAAACGGGAAAGCTGTTTTTATTACTTTGTTTCCAAAGAAATGAGCGCAGCTAGTTTATCATTTGCCATATGAGCTCTAAAGTCTAGGACTAGCAATTAAACCCCAAATTTAATTCAGACCACAATACAGAAACAAAAATTACGAGTTGAGTTTCAAACTTTCGTATCAGTGTCTTTCCCAATAAAAAGAGGGATATTGATATAGTTTTTAATAACAAATGCGTCCACCATTCGTTATTAAGTACTCTGCAATCATGGCTGTCAGCTTATTTAATTGATAATTGTTCAATTTAATACGCTCAAATATATGTGTAGGTTAAGCGCTTTTCTTCTAGTGACCTCCGGCAGGTGTCCTGGACAATTCCAACACAAGTATTGCTCAGTATATTTCAGAGACAGCTCCAACACAAGTATTGTTCAGTATATTTCAGAGACAGCTCCAACACAAGTATTGTTCAGTATATTTCAGAGACAGCTCCAACACAAGTATTGTTCAGTATATTTCAGAGACAGCTCCAACACAAGTATTGTTCAGTATATTTCAGAGACAGCTCCAACACAAGTACATATTGTTCAGTGTATTTCAGAGACAGCTCCAACACAAGTATTGTTCAGTATATTTCAGAGACAGCTCCAACACAAGTATTGTTCAGTGTATTTCAGAGACAACAAACCTCAGTAGGGCTTCAGCCAGCGATCTATTGCTCTAATATTCTATTTAATGAAATTCTTCGTAAACGGAGTTATTCTAAAAACGTCTCTTAATTCACCTTTGTGGTCATAGTATTTTACGGGCAGCTTCCATCAGGTTATTCGTAATATATGATACTAAATTTTTGTGTGTAATATTCTATTTTCATAAAACATCTTGACTTCATATTGTGTCTAAATTTCTTAATACTATAGTTTGTAGAAAATTAGACATGCATATTTTCTTTTAATGCGGTATAGTTTTCTATGAAATTAAAATGATGTCTGGTAAATTACATCACCCAATTTTTTCTTATGTACACTTTTATATATAGTTTAGTAACTAGAAGTGAATTTCATAGATCCTATACGTTTCAATGCCATATTATTTGAAAGATGTGATGAATATCACTTTCCATTTTGACTCATCAACTCTACTCCTCAACGAGTCACCCTCTGGGACAAAATATATGTATACTGAAATTCTGATTGCATCTTAATTCATTTATATTCATTAGTACATGTCTCATGCAAATTAGAAGGAATATCTCCACAAGCTTCCAGTATTAAAAATTGTTGAGAATTACTTAATAATATCCTTACTCAATATAATACTATAGTTCTTTATTATTACTCTACAGTTACCTAATATTATGCTACAGTTACCTAATATTATACTACAGTTACCTAATATCATACCACGGTTTCCTAATATTACTCTCGAATTATTAAATCATAATGCGATTTAAACCCGTTGAATCCCAGGGATAAATTGTGTTAAAGAGGGAATAGATTGAAATAAAATTTAACAACAGGAGTGAACCGAATCATTCGTTAATTAGTTCACACCCAAGTCGCATGCAGTCAGACACCAATCACGCACATGCATGAGAGCAGACACGAACTAAGAGAAGATCTTAAAACATTTATTGAGTAGTCGTTTTACACGACTGCAATGTATCCAAAAGGAGGCAACATTGTAACGAGAATTTATTATCACATAGTTAGTTAAAAATAACCTGAAAGCCGCAACTTACTATTACCTAATTAAAAAATATCCTTATAACTACAACTCACTATCACTTAAATAAAAAACAATCAAGTAGTTCCAATTTACAATTTTCTAATTTTCCCTGTTTCCCCTCAGAAATTGACACTCTATGAAGTGGTGGAAGCTAGTGAATGTGCTCTAAAAACTGCTTGTTTTTCTGTTGTATAATACATAGTAGACAACGAAATAAAACATTCCCAGCTATGAACGGTAGTACGGGGGTTAAATAAAAAATACAATAATAATGATAATATAAATGGTAGCATTTGACTAGATCAACCCCTACTGAGTTAAGAGTAGTTGCTCACCGAAACAAGAATTTTCATGAAGAAAATTCCCGTTTAGTGCAGTAATACACTCTTTGAATCAAATGACCGGGCTGCTTGCAACGAACTGATTCTTTAAGTATAATTGTCCGGTCTGTTGATGGTTTAGTTGAAGAAGGGTGGAACAGAAGTGTCTCGTCTGTATTGTAGTTTGGAAGTCAAAGGAATGAGACCTGAATTACTGATAGTAAGCCTATGTGCATATTAAAGTTCATCATTCACCTCATTGTAAGTATGCAGGAAGACAGAAACAGAAATGTGGAACTGTCTCAATAAAATGATGCAATTTTCTCTATGAATATCTCAGAAATAATCAGCGGTTTTGATTACTCTATTTGCAAAAGAAGTTCCTTGAAAACAAACATTCCTCTTCGCCAAAAACCTTCAAAAATAACTGGCAGCCATCAAACGTTCACGCGACAAAAATAACAGTACCGTGTATCCTGACAAAGCTGATCAGCCTCACGAGTTCTTTGTAATCTCACAACGCTATTTCTGTCCAGTCTTGTGGCGCACAGGTCCGACTCAACCTTCTGTAGTTGCAAAAAACCTTCTGAAACTCTTCCGTGACTTTTTGTAGATTGATGCGTTACCGTAAGAAAAGTTTTGTAACAAACGATTTTTCCTACTCGAGTTCAATGTTATTTTCTTCGAGTATTATATTAAGACCACAAATTTTTTCTTCTTAATTTACCTACAATCTGTATTATGCAGAAAACATAAAAATCGAGGACACCTTCAAATGGGGGCTTAAGAAACTTCGAAGCTATCTTATTCAGATTAAGCTTTGGAAATTCGAACCATTGCTAGACCTCTTAAAGGACCTCTTGATGTTAGTATTCGTTGAATTCCTATTGAACTTTCAGAATAAATTTTTGATGATAGAACTTTTTGATGGAATTCAATTTCCTGGAATCTTCTTACGGTTTAATTACGGTTTCGTAATTTCACTGAAAAATGCTTTGCTAGACCCGTGGCTAGTTGTATATCCGTAAGACCCTTTAAATCAAACTAAAGATATTTGTCTTTGTTTACTCGTTGATGAATCCTTAAAAAAAGAGTCCCTTGACGAACGACGACCTTTGCCAGAAAGCAGCAATTCTTATGTTTCGCTCAGTCCTGAGCTGGAACTCTAGAAGGCAGGGAGGTAGAGGGGGACACCGTACCAGATGGAGGCATTTATTGGGGGACATCGACCCCTGGGAGCGCAAGATGTGCCCCGTAGAGGCGACATATTCGTGACATTGTGGTGGAAAAAACCGCCAGCAAATGATCCTTTTTCCGGCACCCTCACGCTGCGAGTTGAGTGCCCCTGTCGGCCGAAAATAAAAGAATTACATAACATCGATGCATGGATAAAAATTCAGAAAAAGAGATCGTCGTTGATAACTCACGTATATCAGCACAGTTCATCAGTGGTTAAATAAAAATAAAATTACTGGATGTATGTTCCTTCATGCTAGTCTGTATGTTTGTCGCGCAAACGTAACTTTGGAAATAGCAAGAAGTGGGGTGTGCTGATACACAAGCCTGGCATATGGTCGGTCGGGTTTCGATGCTGGCGCTGTTCGGTCAGCCCGTTATTCAATGAGTCCAGATGAAAAGTGACTGTGTTTTTATGTTTGCAGTGAGTTTAAGTAAATGGTAACGTGTAATGCTTTTCTAAACAAGAATTTCTAAAATATTTTGCAAAAAAAAAAATTATTGTGAGCTCATATCAGTAGCAATAATAATTCCCTGTACAATTTATTGATCTAAGACCTTAAATTGATCCACCAATTAGGCCAAAACCCAGCGATAGAATCGCTATATCCCTCTGTATTTGTTTTTAATTTTCTTGGTCTTGGTGTCATTATTTACTAACCGGACTCTAGTTAAAGCTAAGGTTCGTTGTGAAGACCTAGAATTTTGATTAACGCTAAAGGTGCAGTTGATGATTGAAGGCTCCGTGGAAACTATGTTCTCAGGCGAAGACAGAAAGCGCTAGTAATTATGAGCCCTGTAGAAGGCAATGATCTATAATGGAGGTTCAGTGTTCTTGTGTTGCTATTAAGACCCTCGTGCAGCGTGAGGGACCTAAGAAAGTACGTACGAAGACTCAAGTGAAGCCCTAGTGAAACTAAGCCCCCTGATGAAAGCCATGGTGGAAGTCGAGTTTATTTTACTTCTGGATTTTATTTTCAAGCTAAGGCTCGAATTCTCAGGTAAAACTTCATACATGTTTCTTCTAATGCTACTTTCACACATTAGGTATAAGAGCAGCAAGCACTCAAAACTTAAACTTAAATTTTGAATACCCAGAAAAGTAAACCATTGAGCTAGCCAACAACCGCTGCCCAGTTTATTGAGATTTCTAATCTTGAGTATTTGAAGTTTGCTTCCCTCAAAATGTTTGTTTCCCTTTCTGATAAAAGTATCTTGCTCACTAACATTTGAGCGCAAGATTTACCCAGTCTAGATATGGAACATATTGTAGTATAGAAGATAAATTAAATTTCTTAACTTTTTCGTCAATCTACTGGCGGTTGACTAAAGAGTTGCCTTTGCCTAGATCAATTGAGTAAAAAAGTACTTTTGACTGAGGAGGCATCTAGAACATTAAAGTGAAGATAAAAACAAAAATCTAGATTTATGATACAAAAAATGAAATAATTGAAACATGCATTGTACATATAAACATATAAATATAAATATATATATACACATATATATACATATTTATATATATATATATATATATATATATATATATATATACATACATATACGTCTATATTTATGGCAGATAGTAGGCTCGTACAATAGTTTGAAAAAAAATTGAGAAAATCATTGAAGATGGGAAATATACATGAGATCAAATAAAAATGTATTATTTAAGGCTTTAACACGTTGCCTGCGATTACCTAGCCGGTGCAAATCTTTACTTTGTACACACAGTCACTAGAAAGCTTTGAAAAAATTACAGAACCTAACCTGAGTGACCCACCGGTGGGTCGTATCGCACTCAACGTGTTAATGTAAGAAAAACTGAAATGCAGGCTTGTGTTTCTTGTTGCAACTACGTGTAAACTGTAAACTTTTTGTCGCGTCAAGTGTGGAATGTGAACTTTCCAGAGCAGTTGCTTCAATCAACTGTAAACTGTGATTTTCTCCTTGCAGTAACCAGTAGACAGTCAGCGTCTTCAATCCAGCTATCAGCAGACTGCCAGCGTCTTCATTCCAGCTACCAGTAGACTGTCAGCGTCTTCATTCCAGCTACCAGTAGACTGTCAGCGTCTTCATTCCAGCTACCAGTAGACTGCCAGCATCTTCAATCCAGCTACCAGTAGACTGCCAGCGCTTTGCAACTTAATGCAGCCGTGACCTCTGGTCCGTCCGCCATCTCATTTCCATCCACCGCCTTTTATCCGTATGCCGTCCGTTGCCCGTCCGCCGCCTGTTGTTCATCCGCCACCTCTTCTCCGCCTGTCGCCTGTCCTCCTGTTATCAGTCTGCCGCCTCTTGTCCGCCCGCCTCTTCTTGTCCGTCATCCGCCATGCAACTGCCCGCCTGCTACAGCCGCTGCTGACACCGTTAACTGCAGACGGCTTTGCTCTGCCGTGCAGCATGGGACGCCTTATTGGCCGCTGCTCAGTTCCAGTCCTGGGTCACTGCCTTAGTCCGTCTATATATACACTAACACCTCGCATGCCTTCCTCTGTCTACATATACACTAAC
>VCRD01004077.1:2816-24334 GCA_006783055.1 Trinorchestia longiramus
TTTCTAGAAAAATATAATGAGGTTAAGAAATATATCTAAGTCCTAAACACAATTAATTCTAGACTTACTGTAAAAAAGAAAAAAACACACTATTCACATTCAGGCACTGTACACTTACGGTGTTATCTCCTAAAAGCTAGGGTCAGCTACGCCCCTGAGTTGCGATTCAGAATTAATTTCGATGTCTTCTCAGGGGTGAATTTTTTAGCAAGAACCATGGCGACAGTTCTTTTGTACTAAGAATGGTTTTACAAAATACAGCGAATTTTTGTAATTAAAGATTTACAAGAATCTCACTTAAAGTTACAAAAACCTAATCACAAAAATACAGGAAATTTATTGTAAAAAGTACGATTTAATTTGTACGCGATTAATTAATACGCATAACTTGAAAATGGAGCCTGAGCAGAGATGTGATGCCACATAACCACTCGGCCACGAGAGCTATAGTTTCACGCGACGTTTAAACCATTTTAACACTAGCACAACGAAGTGGGTCTGGGAGGTTCAATGTCAAAATTAACAAGCCCGTCTAATATAGTATTCATGAACCTCACTTAATGATAACATTTATGGAACAAGTACATATGACTTCTCTGTTACGTAGTTTGAAAGAAAAATAATTGAAATATGACAGAATTCAACTTGTTGGACTAAAACTCCTCTTTGTGTTACTCGATCTAGAAAATTATACACTTCTCTGTAATGTGAAAATTAAAATTTTCTGGTTTTAATTCATCGTATTCTCATAGCGAATATCACGACTGATGAATTTATTTTTTCACCTTCTATTATGCATGAACTGAGTGCACTCAGAGCATCCCAGAGTGTCTTATTCAATATTAACATTGTGAGTATGAAAATGAAATTTCAATGGTAGAAGAGGAGCTACAATGAAATTGAAGAGAAACATAAGATATTCCTAATAATTTTGTTATGTGCATGTGCATTGTGTGTTTGATTCTATCTCTGCACTTTATTACATCTCGTAATTCTTATCTAAATTATATGTATTTATGTAGTAGCAAATGCACCGACCAGCATTAGACCATTGTTTCAAGCTGTTTCCCAATATTTTTTATTGCTTTGAAATCAGCATAAATTTGGCAAAGTGACCGTTGGCCTGACTTGTGCGCCATGATTGGTTGACTTGCGTGTACGTCACTGAGACCCCCTCACCCTTCACATAATTCCATGACGTCAAAATTGAAATTGCTCCTACTAGTCTTTACTGTACTGTGACCGGCACCTCTCACGCCAGCTTAGGCGTCCCCGTTGAGATACCAACTACTAATTTATACATTATGCCACAGTGTTTTACTTAACAGTCGTCTTATAATGTTGTCTCGTGGTATTGATTCTTATGCTAAATTTTGTATATATTTCGAGTTACTTATTAATCCTTATTTGAACAGGTTTCAGTTTACGGATCTCAAGTTCTTTGCTCTCAGTCCAGCCTTCGGTTCTGAATTTTTAGCTTTCGATCTTGGCCCCCATCGTTGCCCAAATTTTGATCGTGTTCATAAATAAATCTACAAGCTGCGAAGACGATCGTATCACTTCTCTCGAATAACTGTAGGGCCTCGGAAATATGGTAATTATTTTAGAATGATCCAACGACGATAAAAAAATATGATGTATTTTAATAATATTTTAGAGCTAGTTTTTATACATATTTCACGTCATTTGAAACTAGTATTTTGAAGTTAAAAATTCAATCGTAGTTGTAACTTCAAATTGTAACCCTCGTCTATAGAAGATCATTGTCAACCATGAGCCTTGGGGTTTGGTGCCCAACAGTTTAGTCTCAGCTATCACCCAGTTAGTAGCAATTCTATTAGCGCTTTCAGTCTCTCTGATGGGTAAGTTTTCCATTGACAATGTGTTAGGAAGTATTACGTTTCACTTGCCCACCATATATTCCTTATGTCAGTAGACCAAGTTCAAGGTGGCCGCTTCACGGTCACCGGACGCGAGCCATAGATAAGACTGAGTATATATAGCGAAGTCGCCCATAGCTTTGTGTTCCCTACAGTCGCTATCATTTGACTCACTTGTGTCAGGTGTGTAACACCCTTACAGATTGGAGAGAATAAAGCAACCTCTGGAATAACGTTTCATTGCCTTCCTGTACCAGTAGTATATCCATATATTTCAGAGAAAGGAGATAAACGAAATGGAGAGAATATACGAAGTAACGAGAAGACGAGTGGATCCACTATAAAGATAATTGATGATAATCGCTGTAACCGGGACCTGACAGAATTGGTGGCCAGTATGGAGATCGGCGTGATCGACCGTACAACGAGTGCAGATCTGCACCAATTTGTGAATATTTGAATACCCCATGTTATCTGGTACAGTTGTGAGTACGGCATAATATTTCCAGGGTTGTGTGAATTATGAGAATCAATTCCAGTGCTATGTGAACAATGAGAATCGTGATATTTCCAGGGATGTGTGAACTATGAGAACCATAATGTAATATTTCCAAGGCTGGGTGAACTCTGAGAATTCAAGAGAAGTATAAAGTATAAAGTGCAGCAAAGTGTCCCGTGGTGTCCAGCATTTTTTTTGAGCAGAGGTTGTATAGAAAGGTGCACGTGAGGCACGCTTCCAATCCGTAGGGCATACTGTAGAACCGTGAATGAGTCGCCATGGCAGTTCAGACGAGGAACAAGAGCAGCCGGACGATTCACTGGACCCGCTGTTTGAACGGGACGAAACCGTTTTGTTAGAAGAGTTGGAGACAGATCCAGCACGTCCGAGACGAACGAGAAAAGTTCCCCTCTGGTTGAAAGATTATTACCTCCCCCCGACCGAGAAAGGACGTCGGGCTGCAGAGCTGCCAATGGAATCAGATCAGCGTCCCGGAACAAGCATCAACATGAGGAGAGCCACGTCGCCACCGACCTTGCCACAGGCGGCTCTGAGTCAACCCACAGTAGCTGCCTTTAGCAACCGAGCGAGCACGGATAGACCGAGCTCGGCCGCCCGAAACGCTCAACAAGTGGTCACATACGTGCCCACTCCGGAAGAAATACTCAAGTTCCGGGGGTTTCCGATTAAGGGTGACCCACCCGTTCCAAGTGGCACCCCAGAAACAGATATTAATCAGTGGTTGGATATCATGACCAACTATTTCGATTCCCTAGGCTTTACAGACGACTACACGAAGAAACACAAAGTTATCTATAACATCAACAAGAAGTACGGCGATGCTCGACGAGTTTTCAGCAAATATTTGAATAGGCGATATGACGGTATAAGTTACTATGAAATCTGCCGTCAACTAAAAGGGTCGAACGCCACCGGTTCCCATAAATCTTTTGTCGATGCCAGCAGAGAGGCGATGCAGGTAGTTCGCAATGCTGTGTGTGAGAATAATAAAATAGGTCTTAATATGTCTGAAATAGAAGAAGCCGTGGACCGGATCGTTCAGACATTCATGTCAAGAGGGGCCTACGATGAAGATTGTGAACGTCGCCCCATGTCTGAGGTCTACCATGAGATCATAGCAGTCTTTCTAGTAGCCCAACTTCTCAAACGCAAAGTATGTGAAGATACGATTTTGAAGCAACGAAACGATGAGCCGCTGCCGGAATTTTATATGAAGGTTATAAAGCATGTCACAAGTACGGATAAAGAAGTCTACGCAGCAAGGAGGCACGTCATGGTAGCAGGAGAAACGGCAGCGGAAGTCCGTATCCTAGATGTAGAGGATCCAAGAGATCATGTGCATGGGGACCACACCGAAGACGTTATGTATATGCAATCAAGAAACTCGAGGGGCCGGTGGCAAGCACCATACAGAGGACAGCGGGGCCGTTACTCCTATCGAGGAGGATTTCAGATGACAAGAGAGGGCTGGCAGCAAAACAGAGAAGGACATCCGCCGTCGAGAGGAGGAAGTCAGCCGGAGACTTCATGGAGAGGATCGTCACCGCCATGGATGGGACAGCCGCGTGGAAGAGGCACAGAGTACCACTATACGAATGACCAGCGGCGTTGCTACGAATGCAACAAATGGGGACATTTGGCGAGGGATTGCCTGAACAGAAGAGCACCTGCCAACCGAGTATTCTGCACGGAGGATATGGAGTATGAAGAGACACTTGACGACTGATGTCGTCGGCCAGGCGCTACGGAGTCAATACGTAAGACGGAAAATTGTTTTGAGCCGAGTAAAAATCGTTCAGAGAGAAATTCGAAACCTGTAGTGACAAGTACGAGTAACAGTAGCGTAGCGTCCGAGACCTGCGACCGGAACAGTCGTACCGATAAAATATGTGATGTATTAAAATGTAACGATGTACGCAAAAAGGTTTTAACGGCTGCAGACCGAGGTGAAGTATTAAAATGTAACGATGTAAGTAAAAAGGGTGTAACGGCTGCAGACCGAGGTCGAAATAGTATCGACAAGGTAACTCGAGTAAGACTATGTAACGAGGACAGTCAGAATAGTAGTACAAGGGCATACCAAGATGAGATATTGAAGTTAACTGCAGAAATATTAGACTCGAATGTACGAGTAAGTGTTAAAAGGTTAGAAAAATCACAGGAGCGTGATTACGCTAACCAGGTTTATTTCAGTGAACTCAGTTTGGTTACAGTACAGACACCAATGTTTACATCGCAACGGCAGGCACAAGAATGGGACCGGAACCAGAGAACGCGCTGAGACAATGGTTCTCTACCACTAGCTGACTCTAAACGCATTCTGTTACAAGAGTATTCATCACAGCGTTACACATTAACCTTAAACATACTAAAGTCGAACACATTCAAGGTGGAACATTTAAACATTCAACAGTAAGTGCGGGCAAGAGACCTGGCACAATCTTGAGTGAGAGTAGCTCAAGCCGAACGGGTATCCGGGAAGAAATAAACGAGGCAAAAGTAGATGAAGTAAAACAATGCTCTGTGAAGTTAGCTTCATTGGTGCTATTTCTCAACAACGAACTCCACTAATTTTAATAAAGGGGTTCTTTTATTATACTGCTGCTGTGACCTAGACTTGAGGTTAAATAAAGGCTGTCAGGTTTTAGACTCAGCTTTTACTCTTGCAGGCCAGAATGAGTAAATAAGGGAGTTCTTCGTTCTTCAACATGCATGGGATCTTGCCAAAAGGAGGGTCCTCGGGGTGGAAGTGAAGACTCAGGTTGATCACTGGGAAGTAGTTCCAGCCTCCCGTGATTTGTGATGATGAATGGTGTTAAGTGTTAAGGAGATTGATTCAACTCAGCCTCCTATATGTAGAGGTATGAATATCTGTTTATTTCAGTCTTTGATTATAACTGAGTATGTGCTGTGCCTTAGTAACGACAGTATGTATCGTCTGTTAGTTGGTGCTGATGTCTCTGTAGCTTCTAAAGTGTATCACTAACAGTGGGTGAAGAAAGGAATGATGGCTGCACACTAAGCACACACACACGAATTTTAACGGCAACCAGAGCTATTGGTACCGGGTCCGGTATTTATACAGTCTGTACCGGAAACGCGGGTAGAACGCTGCTCAATGTTGCCGACATCGGCGTCCTTAGTTTTTTGAACACTTAGAACTGATTTAATTACAAATAAAATACATCACTACTTTGTCACCAAAAATTATCAATACAAATGTAAAAATAAGACTATAAATTCTATAATGATCATTACGCCGATTTCTAGTGAGATTAATGAGATTACTCCTAACTTAAATTGTAATGCATGTACTATTAAAGAATTTAAAGATATAGAGATGAATGGTTCATAGAGTGATACCATTCTTGCTAAAGTTCTGTAACGCTGGTGAGAAAGTGTATGAAGAGATATAAACTCACTGCGATAAAGTCCCAGGTAGAGAAACCTAATGTGATAAAGTGCGACACCGATGATGTGCACCGGGGCCGTAGTGAGCGAATCATGCGCAGACCCACGGTAGATATCTGTGTGAATAATAGGATGATGAGAGCACTGGTAGACACGGGATCTACAGTGACTCTAATAAAGAGAGAGGCGGTGAATACGCCAATAAATCCCCCTTATTGTTGGTCCAATAGGAACAGAATACAATGGAATACATGTGAATACACATACAAGAACGAAAAAATTATTTCATCGTGGATTAGGCGAGTAAATTTCATTTACTTATAATATTTTTCATTTATTTTGCTTGTTACATTTTAATATATTTTTATTTGTCATTATATATTCAAAGGCTACAAGGTTATGAGCTACAAAGCGGTAAATATTTCGTAAATACTAAGGTAATAGAAAACTACAGCTATGAAAACATTTTTAAGGAACGAAGTTACAACAATACGATTCAGGTAATGTTTTTTCTTATCTTTGTACCCTCTTATGCGCTTGCCTATAAAAGCTTCGGATGCCTGGTTATCACAAGCATCGATTGTGAAGAAATTCCGGAAATCTGAGACAAACATGGCTGATTTCAGACATCCTTCCGCACAGGGCTCCCGGCGCTGGGTTTTTCCACCCAGATCTTGGGATTTTAAACCTCTCCTGGGTTTCTAATATAAATTTTTGAAAACATGCAAAATCTGGATTTTTTCATCATTCACTACACTAAATAGAATACTTTAGACAAGATTGCTTTCCATACTGTATAGTTAAGCATATCTGATACAAAACTACACGTGCAAAAGGGAGGAGAATGTGTTTAAATATTTCATACGAATATCAAACGAGTTTACCCCCGTTCAGTGAGCTGCAAGCCGACCTCATTTCGGGCACCCTCAGTTTAATGTTTTCTCTGTGCTGCAGCTTGCGTATACGTTCCTAAGTAAGATTGAAGCTTCAGTTCATTGATTTTTCATCGCTGGTAAAAATTGGCAAAAATATTTTCGTTATATTTTGGATGAACTAATATTAAAAAATAGCTAACTCTCTTAAAAAAATATCCAGAAAATGGTACGGGGTGACCCATAAGTAAGGTACTTTTTAAAAATTATCATAACTATAAAACTAAAAATGATAAAGAGATTTGGTTAATTCAGAATGAATGAATGAAAAAATGTCAAAGTTTAATATATATTTATAAATGAAATAATAAAAACATTTAACTATGGAATACAATATCTTTTAAATGACCTCCATTATTAGTCAAACAATGGCGTGCTCTTTCAACAGTGCTGTTCATTACTTTCCTTAATGTCTCTGGTGAAATGTTGTTGATCTCTTGAATGATGTTTAGTTTCAATTGCTGTAGAGTATCAGACATTTCAATGTAAACATTTTCCTTTAAGTATGTGTATATCAGAGAAAGAAACCAGGAGCACTTAGATCTGGAGATCGAGGTGGCCACGGTATATCACCAAAACGAGAAATTATTCTGTTCGGAAAAATTGTTTTTAACATTTGCAGTGTTTCTTTCGCTGTGTGCGCTGTAGATCCATCTTGTTGGAAAAAGGTAATCTCTGTGTTATTATCTCCAATTTCAGGTACCAAATATTCTTGAAACCGTCTATACAGGTTTCGATTAACACAAATTGCATCAGCATTAGCATTTTCAAAAAAATGATCCAATGGTCCTCGAAGGCGTGATGCCACAACATACTGTTACTTTAGCTGAATGAAGTGGACGTTCATAAATTTCTTTTGGATTTTCTGAAGCCCAGAATCTGCAATTTTTCTTATTAACAAAACCATTGAGGTAAAAATGTGGATCATCAGTTATTATTAAATTCTTTTTAAAGTTTTCATTTTATGCAAGCTGCAAAAATTTATTCGCAAAATCTAATCGCTTTTGGTAGTCCGTAGAATAGAGTTCTTGAGTTAATTGAACTTTATATGCATGATACTTTAGATCTTTTACCAAAATACGTTGCAATGAGTTACGTGACATTCCCAGTTGAATTGAACGTCTCCTAATTGACGTATTGGGCCGATCAGCAACACTTGTTGCAGCAAGCTGAATTGAAGTACCAATTCGTACGGTCCGTGGCCTGCCACAACGTTGTCTATCAAGTGTTGTCCCAGTTTCTCTACATTTCAATACCAGTTTTTATGCATTTCTTCGAAGGACGTCTTTCAATACCATCAATATTCCTGTAATTCCTCTGAACTGCAGTAACCGAACAATTACATCGGAAGTAAAGTTCCACTATTTTTGCTCGTTGTTCCATTGCGTAGCGATTCATTTTGGGGCGTGGATTTTATGAAGTTTTTGGGCAACATGTTGTGATTGTCGGTAGACTTAATACGCTGGTAGAAAACTTTGAAATCTCCTCATTCATTTTGAATTAACCAAATCTCTTTATCATTGGTGGTTTTATGCCTATAATAGTTTTAGAAAGGTACCTTACTTATGGGCCACCCTGTATGAACGATATTTCAAAGAAGAATGGCTAAGCGATGAAAATTTGAAAGAGTAACTGAAAGAAGATCCGTATGACAAGGGATGCAGTTGCTGCGTTTTCTATGAAAAAAAATTAGAAACACAAATAAATCGATGCTATTATCGCACAGTAAAACAGCTAAACACGAAAAGAACATGAAAAGTTGCAAAATCAACAACAAAATTAGATACGTTTGTCAAAAAACCGGCGTCTACGGAAAAAGAAAATGTGGCGAAAGCCGAACTAATGAAATCAGCTTTTGTTGCAGAATACATATGCCGTTTGCTCACACTGATCACCTCATAAAAGTGTGCAAAAAAGCGTTTCATGACAGTAATATTGCAAAAGGAGTTAAAATGTGGGCAATAAAAACGTCGTGTCTCATCCGAAAAGGAATTGGACATTGCTGATATGTGCAAAAAAGTAAATTCCCATTAATTATTGACGAGAGTACTGATATATCAGTATCTCAAGTTTTGGCAACCGTTGTTAGATACTTTGATCTTCAGAAGAGAGATGTGATTGATAATTTGCTTGACACAGTTTCCGTCGAAAATGGAACTGCAGCAGAAGGATTATACGAGTCGGTTAAAAAAACGCTCAATGAGAAAGGCATCCCTATGCGCAACATTGTTGGGTTTGGAAGTGATAATTGTTCCACTATGATGGTAAATAAGAGTGGATTCGAAGCGGTATTGTAGAAAGATGTTGCGATGCTTTTCGTCATGGGTTGCGTGTGTCATTCGTTCGCTTCGTGTGCAAGCCATGCAGTCAAGGCACTACCATCATATCTACAAATATTTTTAAGAGATATTTTTCCTATTTTTTACGAAGTAGCAAGCGCATAAAAGACTTCACTCGTATACAAGAATCACAAAAAAGGGAAAATTACAAAATACCTAAACCAACTCAGACACACTGGTTATCGCGTGGAAATGTAATCAAAACTATTCTTGAGCAACGGGACGCATTGCTGCCTTATTTCCAAACTGAATCCAACGTTGACAAGATTGATGAGGCCAGTGCCATATTTTACACATTGAAAAATGTTGGAACAAAGCACACGCTTCTGTTTATGAATTATGTACAAGAAAAAATTAATACTTTGAATATTGAATTTCCATCTGAACACTTCAGACTTCACGTACTATATTCAATGGTGTACTCTGAATACTGAACCATTTTAAGCTATTTCATTAAAGACAAAGTCATTAATACATCAAAAATATCAGACATAGACCCAAATGACAATCAGATGCATAAGCCAATAAACGATTTGTATTTGGGTGGACGATGTACGAAGCACTTAGCTCTGGCGGCAAATGGAGAAGGCGAAACGAGATTCAGGAACGATTGTTTAAATTTCTTAGTCTCACTGCGCGTGAAAATAAAAAACTATTTCCCTTAGAGGAAGAAGGAATTGTTGTCAGCTTAAGAATTTTAGATCCCGTTGTGGCTCAAGATCTTGCTAAGTCTCCGAGTTCACCAACGAACGTGGCGCTGCATTTTCCCCATGTTGTACCCGATCATCAACCAGATTATTTGGACGATGAGTGGAGACTATTTCGACAGTTCAAAGATATTACAAAGTCGAATAAATCCATACCTGATTTTTGGCATTCCTTACGTAACATCAAAGACGGCTGTGGCAACTTAAAATTCGGAACACTTTCTGATTTTATGACCAACCTTACCGTTTGGCCACACTTTCTTCCTCAGCGGAAAGAACATTTTCACTTGTAAATCACATCAATTCAAAACAAACAAACTCACTCAAAGAGACACTGTAAGAGATAGGTTGTTGGCAAAACAAGCGTTGTCAGAAATGTTCAAAACTGTTAAGAATGGAAACCTAAACTTGAGTTGGTAAGAGATGTGATGAACGAAGTTTGCAACCAGAAAAATGTACAACGTTTTAAACAACAGAAAAGTGATCTTAATATTGATGTTTCCACTGCAGAAGATAATTGGGCAGAGGATCAATAAAAAAATCAAAATTACGATCATCATTTCGAATCATGCAAGTAAAACTTATTATTTTGTGATCAAATAACATTTCTGGGTTTTTTATTGTAAATTTTTTTTTCATGCTCGATCTGGGTTCATCCGACATTTCTGATCGGGAGCCCTGCAGTTCGCACAATGAAGCCTACGATATGTAGCACTAGTGGTCGGGATAGAAATTACCGCTACTTATTGTTGAGTCTGCTTATCTACGATAATTTTTTAATGAAAGCAATATTCAAACACAAATTGCACCCACATTTAATTACAATTCTTTCTAGAAGTGATAATATTCGTTTTGCACAGTTCTTTCAATTTAATGAATTAACATTTCAAAGCATTCCTTTGATATACAGGGTGTCCATAAAGTCTCTTATGAAAGTCTCATAAAGTCACAACAGCACCTTTTTCACAAACAGGATTTCTGAAACACAGAAATTCAAAATGTGATTAAAAACATTAATAAACACTGAATACAATAGAACAAATTTGAATAAAATATCTTATCAATTGCATTTGTAACAAATTTTTGAAATGGTAAAGAGACTTTATGGACACCCTATGTGACGCTTTGTGTTGGCCATTTCAGTAACGTGTAATATTTGCCCAGCAAGCCTCACACTTCGCACACCAGCTGTAGTTCATACACATGTTTACACATACTTCATGCATGTAGCTTTCTAATCTTCATACTTCTGAATAAGTAACACTTCATTGAAATCCTGACTCCTATGTTTCAGTCATCAGTACCTGACAGTTGTATGGACATTCATAGAATACTAAGTAATTATCACTAGGATACTAAGTTATTATATATAGGATACCAAGTTAGTTATTATATATAGAATACCAAGACAGTTATAATGCAAAGCATACCAAGTTAGTTACTATGTAAAGGAAACCAAGTAAGTTATTATGTATAGCATACCGAGTTAGTTATTATGTTTAATATACCAAGTTAGTTATTATGTATAGCATACCAAGTTAGTTAGTTGTAATGTAAAGGAAACCAATTTAGTTATTATGCACAGCAAACTAGCTGAACTGGAGCGCGGTCAATGGATAGTTCACTGCGCAAAAAAATAGTTCTCTTCAGTGAGAGTACGGAATTTGAGGCGCTTGCTTTTCGAGCAAGGCATCTTTACTGGACGGCTGCACACGTGTCATTTACTGGAGTCACACACAAGCGCTACACATGCCAGAGGCCATTATAATTGCGCTCTGAAATACACGTGTCAGCAGATGCCTTAAAGTTGATGTAGTGAAGTATCAGCCAGACTCAGGTGTTGCTGCCCACACCTTCATGCCTCCTGTCTTACTTGGCGTGGTCGTGGTGGTGTCGTGGTTGTGGTGGTGCTGGAGTCATGCGCATGGTTGTACACTTCTACCATTCAAACATAGAAGACAACTGGACTAGAAGAACTGAGAATCTTTAATTCATTTAGTAGACGCATTCCATGCACTACCAGGACAGCACTGAACAAGTTCCATTATTTCTTACGCTTGCTCCATTATTACTGACGTGGGCTCCATGTCAGAGAAGACACGCTACGGGAAGTCCTGACAAGCTTGCCATTAGTTCTCACACTTTATTTTGAAATACATATTAAAATTTCCTGTCGCAGTCAAGCATTACTCTTTTTATTTCTGAGTTAAAACATAACTTTATATATGGATGCCATCACTCAAGTTAAAAAAATGCTAATTTCCCCAACCTGTTTTTTTTATTAAATTTTCATCGAGTTAGAAGAGTCAATTCTCACCTACATTCAAGCATGAATTTCATAAACTCCGGTAATATTTCTCATATCTTTTATGTGCGATGTCGTACTAGCTCCCCTCCTCCACTCACTCTTTACAAGGGAAGGATCTCCGTCTCCCCCCTCTAGCATCCCCTAAAGCTGACCAGTCAACTAGCCTTCTGGCACAACACGAGCCACACGTGGGAACACTGGAGCACCAGCCCTTGCATCTCTTGATCACATGATGTAGTACTTTATTTACGTCACATCACTTTACGACATGATGTAGTACTTTACTTACGTCACATCCCTTGACGACGTGAGGTAGTACTTTACTTACGTTACATCCCTTGACGACATGATGTAGTACTTTACTTACGTCACATCACTTTACGACATGATGTAGTACTTTACTTACGTCCCATCACTTTACGACATGAGGTAGTACTTAACTTCTAAATCAGGACAGCATTTATTCAATTTTGACTTTAGGACTTTGATACTCTAGCAAGGAGTAGAGCAGGCTTCATTTGTTCTTTTTATCAACATTCTGTTGATTTTGAAGTTTTTCCCTAGTGTGAATATTTCGTATGGACTCAGTCCCTTTACATGCTTCTCTATAATGAATTTACGCATCAATTCAACCGACAATGTCAATAGTTAATGTTTAATTGTTCTCCAAGACATTAGGCACATCCTTCATAAATAATTTTATAAAATTATATTGCGTAACATTTGCGAAATAATAATAATTTAAGATTGTTTTGAAAACATGTAACAGGAATTATGTCCCACCCTGTATAGCTTACATCGTGGGGCTTGAAGCATGTGTAGCAACTACACGGATTAATTACAGAGTAACTGCACTTTCATACATATAGAACATATATATGTTTTATATATAGATATATATATTTCTAATATGTATGATGAATTATTACATGTGTATATCACATATATCAGATTATCTGTACACACATATAGTGAAATATAGACCTGCAATAAGAAGATCATGACGCTTTGTTCGTAATTTTATAAGCATCACAATGGGGAACATGTACTGGCCAGTACAGTGCCAACCATGAAGTGAGTGTCTATTGTACTGGTTTTAAGAGTGTTCATGTGAGTGGTCAGGGAGATGCAGTGAGTGGTTAGTGATGCAGTGACTGGAAAGGGATGCAATAAGTGGCCAGTGATGCAGTGAGTGGTCAGTGATGCAGTGAGTGGTCAGGGAGATGCAGTGAGTGGCCAGTGATGCAGTGAGGGGTCAGGGAGATGCAGTGAGTGGCCAGTGATGCAGTGAGTGGTCAGGGAGATGCAGTGTGTGGTTAATGATGCTGTGAGTGGTCAGTGATGCAGTGAGTGGTCAGTGATGCAGTGAGTGGTCAGGGAGATGCATTGAGTGGCCAATGATGCGGTGAGTGGCCAGGAAGATGCAGTGTGTGGTTAGTGATGCAGTGAAATACAATTACAACCCGCACAACATAATATATTCCTGTTATTTACTCGTGTATTTTTTGCTATTGATGTTAAAAAAATATATTTTAGATACCATCAACACTTAGTGCAGCAAACTACTGAAATATTAAGACTTCAAATACGTTCGCGTATTTAATACAAGCAGCTGAGCGACTAATGAGATATTAAAACTCTGCAAATCTCTGCATACGAATGAGTGTATGCATGTGTATGTGGGTATACATACATGCTTATATGCACACGTGTGTTAAAAATGCATGCATGTGTACGCAGCACGTTGCACATGCTGAAGAAATATTGGTAGCCCCAGAAATGAGGGTGGCATCAGTGCAAGAGGGAAGTGTGACATGGAAGCAGTCAGACTGAGACAGCGCCATGCTGTAGCTCTGCATCACCTCAATATTCCAACTAATAGTAAAGCTCTGTACAGATCCAAGACAAGCATTGTCTCATCTTGAGTGGATTACTATGCACATCACTGTAAACACTGCATTTCCATCTGAATTGTATTGCTATCTAAGTTACTGTATGGACTGTATTACTATCTACATACATTATTATACAGACTGTAATACCATCTACATTACTATATACACAGACTGGCAGCTGCAGACTAATAGTTGTTGTGCTTTATTGAAGTCACACAAATGAGGAAACACTCAGGTTACGCTACTCGTGGCACAAGTCTGCAGCACCACTCAGGTTATGCCACTCATGAGAAGTCTGCAGCACCACTCAGGTTATGCCACTCATGAGAAGTCTGCACCACCACTCAGGGGACGCTGCTCGTGACACAAGTCTGCAGCACCACTCACAGGACACAAGGTGAAGCAACACCAGGTAGTTCTAACTATCAATACAACTAAAAAATAAAATAAAACAGCAGCTGAACTATAGTTTTCGTTTGGTGTCAGCACTGGCCCGCATGGCCTTGAGATGTACAATTACGTACGCCTTTCAAGGTTACATCCTCTACCAGGCGTTCACTGTCTGTGACAGCACTAGAACTGCTCTATCACCTAATTCAATTTTCTTCATTTTGTTTAGACTTGCGCTGTTGCTAACTGCTCAAAGTAGCAAGGCACTGTACGAAATATAGTAACGTTGTAACAAAGTATGTTGCCTCAGAAGATGGTGCAGCTGTTCAAAATTGAAATGGGACTGCCTCTCTGATCACTGTCAAAAATATTCGTGAGTAACCTTAACGATTCTGCAAGATTCTTCATAATCACGACCTGCTGAAAGCTCCCCAGCCCAGCAGGTGTGTTGCTGCAGAATGCAGGGCTTCAATATACGACTCCTTGTATAGTGGCCTGTCTAGTGAGGGAATGTTGTGTTATACATTTACTTTATTGCCAGTCTACTAGCAGAATGTTGTGTTACACATCTACTTTATTTCCAGTTTACTGGAAGAATGCTTCCTAGAAAATCAATTATTAAGAATAACTTCTTTCTTTTCATTATTTGCGTGTAGCGTTCAGCTACTGAGAGTCTTGTGAATTAAAAGAACAGACAACTGAAAAAAACTGTTTTCCAATTACTGACGTCTTGAACATAAGTACATACATTTGTTATACAGTTTGTTCTAATGCATAAATAGTTACCTAAACTCATCCATGTATAAGATTGTCAAACCCACAAAATCTCACAGCAGGTCAATACCAAAATTAAAGTATAGATTTTTGCAGATTTTCATACACACATGCGAGAAGCAGCCGCATCTTGAAGGCTGCTTTGGTTGCCTATCATTATTTTGATTTTGTTTTCTTTAGCTCACTGCTCGTGACATTAAAATTCGAAGAAAAGCAAAACCTTGAGCTGCATTTTCCTTAAGAATTAATTGCAACTTTCTAGAAACTCGGTATTCAGTCGGGAGAGCCACGTGACATCGAGAGCGTGTCACACAAGCGCCGTTTACTTCATTTTTTTGAACTTTTCTTTTCATTTCTTGCATGTCAGGCCACGTGATCCCGACGTATGGCTTCTATTTTTGCTCTTCCTGACCTCAGCCTCATGGCATTATGTGACATTTATTCAATGAAAAACGGGCCGGTTATCTGACTCTTCTTGAGACATTTCCGCTGAATCCCGCAGAAAATTCAATCTGCACGTGACAGATGCACATGAGCGTCTCAATGAGGTTCTTTTGTGCAAAAAATGAAATTTTTCGTCACGTGCGCTGTTTCTTTCGACATTGAAACTATTGTGAGAAAATAACAATTATTCCGAGCGTTCAAGGTTACAGAAGCCTCAGTCTGTTACCACGTGAGGATAAATTATATTTTTGAGATTTAATAACGTTGGAAATCATGCAATTTCTTGAACCAAATCTCACAGTCAATATGTTACTGATCGTAATAGGCTTTAGTTTTGGGCTACTAAAACAGAGCATCATGCTGCCAAAACACGCGCTTTTTATAAGATAGCTTTACATCAAATACCTTAAGCAATAGCACTGTATGAACAATAATACAGGGTGTCTCAAAAAAATGTACTCACACTTCGAATGACGAGATCCTTTATTTATGAACATACAGTGAAATAGAATAGCTTCGAATACAGAAGACAAATGTGATTGAAGAATCATGTTCGCAAATGTTCGAATTGATGACCATTATTGTCCAGACAACGCTGATAACACACACCAAGGGTGCGTTACATTTACATTTTTTTGAGACACCCTGTATATCTGAGCCGCATAAGCCTTAAAAATATCATGTCTTACTAATGCATCTGAACAATTAATTCCAAGGCATATTGGGAAGAAAATATGTGTTAGAGTTGACATTAGTAAAGATATATGTTAGCCACAACACGCATTATTGCATGTGGCAGAACGAATACATAAATGTGTCATGATCATGACTAGCATTTTGAGTGTTATCTGGGTCATGAATTACAATGAAGCTGAAGGAGCACAGTGCGATCCACGCTAATTGTTCCATATTCCAATGCTTGAAATATTAAATAAAAATATTGAATATATTAGATAGCTATTTTTTAAATACATAATTATTTATAGAGGATTTAAGATGGTTATTTACAATGCTATATATATTGAAAGATAGAACACTTTTTTCTAAAAATTAGTCTTTGTATCGACCTGCGATTGTAGTCTATACAAACACCCATTTTAAGAAAAAAGATTTGTTCTTATAATATGCATATTAAACATTGTAAATAGCCCTCTTGAATCATTGACAAATAATTATATATTTAAAAAATAGCTATCTAATGTATCTAAAGATATTTTATGCAATATTTTCAGTAATGTTACATTGGATTACTAGCATGGGTTGCACTGTGTGGCCCCAGTACATGCGGTTATCAGGTACATCACCGAGCATCAATAGCATGTGAAGTGCAGAACATTCTTTTTTGTAATTAGGAGCGTGCGAGTAAAATCGCGTTATTTACTTTTCCGATCAAATTGGTCGTTTATTATATGTAATCATGAGATACATTGTTTTTATTTGATCGTATATTTATACGATAAGGGCGTCCTCATTCCCCTTACAAATAGTTCTTTTTTTGTTTTTTGAGGAGTGAAAGAAATATTTTCAGAAGCAACAGAAGTCAAGAGACATGGTTGCAAGAATCTCTGGGCTTCATGATTGCCTTCCTAGTATTTAAGGATGGAAAATAAGACACATGTAACCGCTTGCTCTACGAGTATATAAGACAATCAGTTACTGAAATACTGGCTCTAAACTCCGGATACTTTATCACTGCCATTCAATTGATCATTGAAATTTCGATGCACCTATATTCTATATGGTAACTTGTGACCGAAATAACTCGTCAGAAATAGAATCTCAGCAAAGTTGGGTGCCATTAGTTACACAGTTTAATCATCAGAAAATTTGACAATTTTTTAAGGCATCGGTTATTAGAATTTCTGAAACCACCCTCTACTCGCTGTAGAAGAACTTTGCTACTTTCACCACTTTAACTTATGTGGACGTTGAATGACTTGGTCACAATTTGAATCAAAGTAATATCAGATTGTATCAAAACGTCTGTCCGTTTTTAAGTCCAATTTAAGGGTATCATTACATCAATCTAATTTATAAATGACGTATGTGTAGCAATCTAAATCACTAAAGTAATATTTCTTCTTTTAGATTTTTTAAAATTATGATAAGTAACTATTGTTTGCCAAATGTACACTGCAAGTAAAAGTAAATTCGGACTATTTTACTGTCTGAATTTCAGAAAGGCACTACAACAATTTCAGCCGGAAGACCTTTCAAAGACACTTATGGAAATGATGTGGTGAATTTTACAGACCTGTAGAAGATGGTTTTCACGCTTCAAAAGGAATGACTTCAGTCTAAAAAACGAACCAAGAAAAGGAAGGTCCAAAGGACTCAATTCTGAGGAATTTCAGGCTGTCATTGATGAAAACCCCACAAGTACAACTAGAGAACTGAGCAAGCAGTTTATGTCTTATTATTTTGAGATGCATGGTCACATGCCTCACATTAAACACTTTGCCGAGTTCTCTAGTTGCACTGGTAGGGTTTTCATTAATGACAGCCTACAATTCCTCAGAATTGAGTCCTTTGGAGTGTCCTTTTCTTGGTTCGTTGTTTAGACTGAAGTCATTCTTTTTGAATCGTGAAAACCATATTCAGCAGGTCTTTTTATTCACATAATTTCCATAAGTGTCTTTGAAAGGTCTTCCTGCTGAAATTCTTGAATTACCCTTCTGAAATTTATACAGTAAAATACGCTTAATGTACTTCTACTTGGAGTGTATATTTAGCCAACAATAGTTACTTATTATCATAAATTAAAAGATCTAAAACAAGAAATATTATTTTGGTGATTTAGATTACTACACATGAGTCATTTACAAATTACATTGGTGCAATGATGTCCTTAAATTGGACTCAAAAAACGAACAGAACTTTCGATACAACCTGATACCAAGAGAAACACATCTTTAGCGTTTATTCGTGATTCACACATTTATGTACACGTGCACCAGTACCTCAAATACAAATTTATGAGTCGTTGTAACTACCTGCTTGGTCGACTACCACCAGCTTAGTCGACTCACCACGAGCTTGGTCGACCATCACTAGTTTGGTCGACTGCTAGCAGCTTGGTCGACTACCACCAGCTTGGTCGACTACCACCAGATTGGTCGACTCACCACCAGCTTGGTCGACTATCATCAGATTGGTCGACTGGTGAGCGAACTCGCTTGCGATGCGAGAAGACCCGGGTTCGAAGACCGCTGCTGTTGTGGTCAGTTTGTGTATGACCATCGCTTGGCTAAAAATACGGCATGTGGCTTGGGTACCGACCCAAGAATGGGCCAAAAAGGCTCGTTCCTATCGCCTCATTCTATATTCCATATTACGTATTTGATTAATTTTGTATACCATGTTAGTTGAAATCTTACTTGTACACATCTGTATTAGCTCTTTATTGTTCTTCATAGTTCTGACCACTCATTCTTGATATCAAATTGTTTACAATTTCAGTCTCTCTTTTTCCTTCGTAGAATTCTTTTAAAATAACCATCCTATTAATACTTAATTTCTGTATTGATTACTTCATTGCCTAGGAAAAATTATTTGCACTAGTCTCAAGAACTCGCTAATATCTGTAGGGTTACGGGTAAAAGTGAACACGTGATACATGATGCCGTAGTTAAAAAGTGCCGTTATGTTACCGTATTGAGGATTTCATATCGTATGAATAGATTTTCTGGGACAATTTTGTCCCCGTATAATTGGGTGACTGTATTGAAGTGTCCAGTTTAAAAAGAAGATCTCCTGATCTCGATCAGAATACCTAAGCAAAACCAGCAGGTACTGAAATCCTGGTTACAAATTCCCAAGACTTATTTTCTAACGCCATTTGAGGCGCTTCATGCTATAATACAACGGCGAAGACGCCGCCAGCTAAAAAATCCGTTTTCCATGGCATCAAAACCTCACAGCCGAGCTTGATCTAATATGTAGTTAACTTGCAAAATTTACATCAGGAAAACATTTATCTGCACAAAATTAATTATTATGGGAATTGATGAAGCAGTAACCCTCACGACACAGCCGTGAAGTGTAAGAGTTCTATCTTACGAAACGTACCAATCACGCCGAGTACACGTGAATACTTTAACTACTGACCAAATAATTATCGAAGTGATTAAAAGTGTATACCGTTGAAGTTTTAAACGAAATATTTAGACAACAAACAAGGTATCTAGACAACAAGCAAGCTATTTGGTATCAAGCACCACATTGGAACAAGCACCACATTGGAAAACAAGCTGCCCTCGTAGACCGCATACCAGCAAGGCAACTGCAGCACGCTGACCACCCGCTTAGACCTTAGAGCCCGAGCCAGCGAACAAACCACAAGGAAAACCATTCCTACACGACTACAACCATCTGCTATTATCTACTAGTACTACTACCATCATCTACTGCTATCGCCTATTGTTATTTATATCACTACTGTCTACTGCTCTACTTATATCTACTGCTACTGTCGACTACTACCACCACTGTCTACCGCCACGGTCTACTACCATTCTGCTGCCACGGTCTACTACCATTCCGCTGCCGCCGTCTGCTGCCAACAACTGCCGCTGTCAGCTGCTACTGCCACCCTACTGCCTATGACTACTACTGCTGCTGTCTACTGCTGCCCTTGTCTACTACTGTCGCTGTCTAATACAATTACTGCCGCTGTCTACTCCATTCTACCAGTACCATCACTGCACTGTCTACTGCTACCATTACTGTGCCATCTACAGCTAACATTTATTTCATTTCTGGGTTTGTGTTTCCGTGTTTGTAACATTTATTTCATTTATGTGTTTGTGAAACCCTTATAAGCGTTAATCAAGGTGCAGTGGATGTTGGTACTGTGCAAATGGCAATAGGATCCTTTTTTTCAATGGACGAAAACTATTTTTGATATGTGCGTTTAGTTTCGGGGAATCTTCACAAGCGTTACTTCTGTGTAAAAAAAACAGAATAGCTTTCAACACGCGGAAAAAAAATTTTATTTTGATTTCAAACTTCAAAATAATAATGAATGAATTCTTTTCATTCAATCCTCCGGTTAATGGAAATTATTATAAAAGGAATTTATTAATGGGAATCTTATTCGATATCATAGATAAAAAAAATCTTGATAGAAGAAACAAATTCTAATATTTGCCTATTTCAAGTGTCAAATGCAATAATTTTGCAACTAAATAATACTTTATGATACTGTGATTAAACACTAATGAGGAGATTTTGTTATGTTTAGCTAAAATCTAATATTGAAATCTTGTGCTTCGATACAAATTTGGGGATCCTGTGCCTAGATACTAATCTTGTGATTTTTTGATTTATCGATTTTGCAACAAGACATTAATCGTGTACTTTGGTGACTGATTATTTTAATAATGGTGACTGGTGACTGGATAATATTCTGTTACTAGACAAAAATATTACGGCGGAACAATAGTCTAAAAATTGTGCGACAGGTTGCTGATTGTAATTTGTGGTTGTGATCGATTGTAAGTTTGTGGTTGTGATCTTGTGACTAGACACTAATTTTGTGATCTTGCGACTGGACACTAATTTTTTAACGTTTTAGCTGGACTGAAATCTTATGACTTCGTGACTGGTCACTGACTCGTGATCTGGGGATTTGACACTAACTTCATAATTTTGTAACTAGTCGCTAAATTTGCATTTGACAATCAGTCACTAATTTTAAGATCTCAAGATCAGATACTAATTTTGTAATTGGAACAGTATGTGCCACCAACTCAGTAGATGATCACTGAAAAGCAAAACGCGAACAGCTTGACGTATACAAAGAATGGAGTCCAACCAAAATACAGAAAAAGCTTCAAAAGCGAAAAAAGGTACTGCAAAGAACGCATGGCAAGTACAGCTTGCACCTCTTCAAAATAAGAGGTTGCAATATGGACGAG
>VCRD01004077.1:31631-45751 GCA_006783055.1 Trinorchestia longiramus
ATTCGCCGATGACACGAAACTCTGTCACAGAGCATTCACCAAAAGGGACAGAGCAACTATCCAATCAGACCTCAACCGTCTTCTATAATGGACTGAAACCTGGCAAATGAGCTTCAACATTGAAAAATGTTCAGTAATGCACGTTGGTGCTAATAACCGGCATTTCCAACACACGATGTATGACATACCTATTGAAACAGTCCAGCAACAAAGAGATCTAGGTGTCATTGTCACTGAAAATCTTAAACATGACAAAACAAGTGGAAAAAAGCGTCAAAAATGCGAGCAGGATTCTTGGTTTCATTGCACGAAACTTTGAATACAAATCAAAGAACATAGTATTACCGCTCTATAAAGCGCTAGTCCGGCCTCATTTAGAATATGCAGTACAACTCTGGTCTCCTATCTTACGAAAAGATATTAATAAAATGGAAAAAATGCATCGGAAAGCAACGAAGATGATTCCAGAACTTCTCAATCTCAGCTACGAAAGACGTCTTCAACGCCTTGAACTTATCTCCCTAGGACAAAGAAGACTGCGAAGACAACTTATTGAGACCTTTAAGTATCTCAATGGCCTTAACAATGTTACCTTGGAAGGGCTTTTCGAAAGAGACGGTAACGTACGAACCAGAAATAACGGTCAAAAATATTACTGAGAAACTTCAAGACATCTCAAGCTATGAACTTTTTTCCGTTAAAATTGCCGCAACTTGGAACCAACTGCCAGAAAACATAGTTTCTGCTGGCACTGTGAACACATTTAAAGTCGTCTCGATAAATTTATAAATTTTGGATTACGAACCCCCCCCCAGTATTACATCCTACTAACTCTATGTCCCTAACTCCTTAAGGCTAATTTATGATTGATATAAATATTCGTGACATAAACGCCTGTGCGTGAGTAATATGTGTGTACATAACTAAATTGACTTATGTGGTTAAGGTGTACGTGCATGACTGATGGATTTACTTTAGACGGCATGGGACTTCGGTATTGAACCAAGTATGGGCCAAACGACTCGTTCCTATTGCCTTAATCTATTCTATTCTATTCTAATTTCCATTTTGCAAATTTTATGTGACAATTACTCAAAACTTGTTTTTGGCATCTTCGCCCTTTTGGTACGCAACGCCTCATACAAAAATATTCTTTATCTTCGGACCAGAGCTACTCAACGCTTACACCAGCAATTACGCACATAGTCGCAGTAATTAAATCACAGTCTGACGGCCGTGATTAAGTAGCCATAAGAAATACATAGTTTGTGACTCTCTCGAATTAATTGACGCTTCACTTAATATGGAACACTTTTTTAATTAGGGAATGCAAATTAGGGAAATTTGCTTCAAAAACTTAATACCTTGGTGCATATAGACGGAATCTCGGTTATCGATGTTTTATAGCGAACAATAATTATGACACAAACTCCCCCACATAATAATCACACTATCTCCGCCTACATAATAATCAAAACACGTTTCGTCACAATTGCAACAACTATACCTGAACATGTGGTGGTACATACCTAAGTCTATTTTAGGAGGCTGAAGTATTCTTGAACAGATCTTAGAATATCTCAAAATGGAATGCAGAATGTTTCCTCCTGATGGCTAAACACTAACTTTTGCTTGATAATCCGTTTGCACCGCAATTTGAGATTCGCACGCGATTGAGAATGAAGGCGAATGCGAACAAATCTTTCTTTGGATAGAAAATGCACTCCTATGAGAGCTCTTAATTGAAGTGCTTAGTTGCAGCAAGGAATTCATCATGAAATACCTCCAATAAATTGCATAGACTTCGTGTCAAGGTGTTCAGGACTGTAACAGGGTCCTAACTTTATTCAATAAATTTATGAAAAAATTAAAATTTATGCTTACTTTTCCCGTGAGAAATAAGACTGCAAAGTAATTTGGTCTCCTGCATTACAACTCCAGTCACAGATGTGCTGGAAATGAGTAGTTTTGATGATTCCTGCCAGCAACTGACTTCCTGGCAGCACGGCCTGCCAGCACCTCACTATTCCTGTAAGGACTGTCTGCCAGCCCTCTCCCCTATTAATGTTAGCACCTCACCATTCCTGTCAGTACCTTACCATTCCTGTCAGCACCGCTTGCTAGCACCTCACTATTCCTGTCAGTAGAGCCTGCTAGCACCTCACTAGTCCTGTCAGCAAGGCCTGCTAGCTCCTCACTATTCCTGTCAGCAAGGCCTGCTAGCACCTTACTATTCCTGTCAGTACAGCCTGCCAGCACTTCACCATTGAGACATAAAAGATCAAGTAATCCCATTTAAATTTATGCATGACGATTAAAAAAGTATTTTACGGTATTTTTTCGATGAAATTAAAGTATTTTATGGCTAAAGTTTTCCAACAGTTATACAGAAGCTGAATAGAAAATTAAAACCTCAGTAGCGAACCATTAGCGTTGATTTTTCATCGATGGAAGCTAAAATCTGAAAATTTCCCTCCAGAAAAAACTTCACGGCAATTTCTGCACATCCACACGTGCTCATAATAACAACCTAAAAAAACAACTTGCCTCAAGATCACCGCATTTCTGACACCATGTGTTCTGATATACTAACATAATTTCTTGTTTGCCATAGTATCAATACATCTTATTGTACAGAACTTACTGAAATAAATGGACAAAACATTAAAACTAAACAAATCAGAGGAGTAATATCGGTACCTCTTCTTGCGTAACATATTTGTGGGTATTTTTGAGCAGTAATGTGACATTATGTTTCATCTCGAGCACACGGCAAGCAAATTACACAACGATCCGTTTGCTCCAGCGCGTCCTCCAGCTACACGCGCTGCAGCGTAGCTTCTACGAGTTGGGTCGGGTTTGCTCCGCACCGGCACAAGTCAGTTCCATTCCTTTGTTTGATCATTTCTTGAGAATACACTCAAAGAGAAATTGAAAATATTTTCATGTTTCAATGCAAAAATTTCTGTGTGGATAATAAATAGGAGGAGTAGCCTTGTTGCTAGAAGTCAGAGACCATTCTGCAACACTTTTGTGCAGTAAAGACACTTTTCCACAGAGTAAATTGTACCTCAATTTTAAAGGCACTGCTCACTCTACAGTAAGAAAAACAATGGTAATGAGAACTTCGTTCATTTAGTAATAAATAGAAGGAAACTTACCATTTTTTACTTGTTTAGAAACAATAATTACACTAAGTAGTTGAATGTATTTGTAAGATGCAGAGGAAGAACTTACAGCTGACGACCAATGTCAGTACTTTTAGTTATGTCTTAGAATTTAGTGCGGGTATGATTCTAAACTCCTTCTGTGTTGAATTTTCTTCTTGAAAACTAGAAACATTAGACAAAAATATTTATATAGTTGGAGCACGGAAACATAACAATAGTAATAGCTAATGATATGATCGTTCATCTTAATAGTTTTCATTAAGCTGTTTTTATATTCCCAATCAAATTTTCAAACGTTCGTGCTGGAATATTATAGCATTATTCAACCGCTACAAGTTCTCATTCTTGAAGATTTTCCGGAGCCCGATGTTATAGCTGAACTTTCGATTCTTGTTATAGATATTCAAATGGGATAAGTGAAACTTTATTTTTCTGGAGCCATGTAGTCACAAATTGAGACGTATGTTTGAAGCAAGGACTACTGTAAACAGGACGTACACTATCATATAGTGGACTACGTTAGCGGAGGCCAGTTCACCGAGTTCAGTTGGTCACCAACTGTCACAGTGCGAACATTGTCGTAGTCTGTCGCTTGGTTTGAATCGGACAGTGTTGTTTGTTTCGAGGCACATTGGAGTATTTTTAAGTGGATACTGTTTGTTTACAAAGTTTATTACTAATTATATGTATTAAAAATGCCTAACAAGTGTGGGGTTGTGAACTGTCGGGATAATTACAATAAGGAGAACAGGCGCCGTGTGTTTCGCCTGCCGGAAGAGCAGTCTGAGAGACAGAAGTGGCTTGATATTCTTCCACCTCGTGAAAACTTTGTTGTTAATCCAGACAAGTTTTTCATTTGTGAGATACACTGGGGTGCTGACTCCCCTGTGATCAAATTGCGAGGTGGTTCTATGCGACCTGGAATCCCTCCCAGTATCTTCAATGTGCCTTCTTCATGTCTGCCATCTCCAAAACCTGCACCTCGCCCGGCGAAAGGTGAAAACCAAAAACTGAGCTATTTTCTTCAGAAGGATAAGATTACTTCATTTGATGCTTTCAAATTTGAACGTAACTTGCAGAAGCAGTACAAGAACTTGATTATTTCAAGATCGAAAGAAAGGCTTGTGTGTTTGCCAAGCCAAGCCAAGCATCTTGACAACAAACGTGTCTGGTTTCTCCTTTTTGACACAGTAAATTTGCTAAAGTGTAAATGTACTGTGTCAAAACAACTTGATCAGTGAGAAGAGCCAGAAGATCAGTCTTGACAATGAAACAACGGCATTATTTGCCGACGTTAAGAAACTGTGCGAGTCAGAGAAAGGCAGTATTCTGACGACTACTACACTCACTCAATTTGCTGTCAAACCCTCACGACTTCAACTACAAAATGTGCAGTATGTCTTGAAGGTTTTCAATGATAAGGTTGTGGCTTCATTAGAACTCAGAGGATGCCGTGACACTGCTAAGTTCATCCAAATCATCCTCAACTGATGGAATGTAGTGAATGTGTTGAACAGTGGAATTTAGTGAACGGTTGGCTGACTAATCGCTGCAGTTTGGTGGGTTTTTGCTTCTATGTCTGTTTCTTTATTTGTGTGAATGTTTGTATGTTTGATTGTTTGCATTGGAAAAGGTTTAACTATAATCCATTTTGTAAAGTCTTAAACTGCAGCAACTCAGCTTTCTATGAAGTGGCCACTAAATTCATACAATAATACATGTTAAGTCCGGCTAAAATTGATATTTCAAAGCATTACAGTGCTTTAAACCATTTAAAATTCACTGTAAAAGCTTATTATCCCTTCTATTGCTTGGAAGAAGTAATTTTTGATCAATTTGTCCAATAGAAAATGTTATGTTGCTAAGAATGCAATGGCATCCGCTAGCGTAGTCCACCATATGGCCGTGCACATCCTGTTTATAGTAGTTCTTGGTTTGAGGTAATAGTAGCGTTGGAATTTAAAATCCCAGCTGAGCCCAAGATTTTGCCCCGGTAACTTGAGGTTTTCATTCAGTATCTTGACCTAGTCATGAGATTTTATTACTCCTTTGATTTTCATTAAATTACTAGTTTCACTTCAGCTGAAACAACCCTAAAATATCATGCAACTACCATCAAGTTCATTTGTTGGCTATGGGTCCTCGGAGAGAAAAACCTCACCTCTCTAACAACATATCTTGTTAACATCATTATTAAAAAAAACTCAATTTTTGTTTCATCACTCCGCAGTGCTTGTTCCCAAAGCCGTTTTCTTTGTCCATGAAAGTATTGATAAAATTTAAGCGTGCTGAAAGATGATGTGGCTTGTGAAGAGGCGTCTACATATTCTGGTCTATGTCCATGCAAGCCATTCCTCTTGAAAGTACGTTGAATTGTACGAGTATTCACACTGATATTTTGTCTATGCTGGTCTATGAAGATGTCTTTTAACACAACTCTTGGGTTGATATTAACCTCGCGGCATGTTTGCACGTAGTTCTTGGTTACACTTTCGACGGTCTTCCACGGCAAGGCAAAGTCGCTTTCGTTCCAAAATTTTCCTATTTCATGATGACATATTGTACGGTAAATCTTGGGAGATAAGTATCTTTAAATAGCTCTAGAACTATTATCGGATTTGAGAGAGAGCCAACAATTTTTTGCCTAAAATTAGCACAGCATTTTTGTCTTACGAGAAAATGACAATGATGATCTTATTGAACCACGTTACTTTCGTTACTGGAACTGTCTGAAATATTCTAGTAAACAAATATTCGACAATGCTCGGCACAAAAACGAAAATGTGAATTACTTTCTATTACGTGGATCAGTAGCATTAAAATGGAATTTTAAACGCACAAATATTTTCGTCAATTTTTTTTGCATTAATTTGTTTTATACTTTTTAAATAAAATGTCTCATTCCAAACAGCAAATTTCAAATTTCCTTTCATGCATTTAATAACATACCAAGTTTAGCATCGTACAAGCGTTAAATTCTGATAGTTATTAAAAACATTAAACATTGGAGGGTGTACAAAATTAATTTGATCGCTAACAGTACATTAACACATTAGATCCCACTGTCCTATGAATAGGACACTAAACAAATTATCTTTAAAATGTATAAGCTAATACATAATGACAGTTTTAACTGCATAAATACTCTTAGAAAAATTAAAATGCTATTATATTCATCAACTTTTTCCCGGGAATTATTGAAAACAACTTAAAAATCCTTGTGAAAATGTATAAAATGCTAATTATTTGGTGACGTATGAACTTGTACACATAGTATCAAACTGCATGCATGTATTGCCACTCTCATATAAAATTACTATTGGTTATAAATTGGTTTACACCACTGAATAGAAAAGTTATGCAGTTATGTCCGATTATTCTTGCAATGTACGTTGAATCATTGCTGTCCTATAAATATGACGCTGGGCCTAAGTGTGTAGAACTTGCTTCTGACTTGGCGCGCTACTGTAATGTTGCAGTCCACTGAAAATATTTCATGAAATCATTACTCCAGAAACATACGATCACATCATGAAAGAGAGTATCCGATATTCTGCATCAAGTAAGAACTGCTTTGATTTCCTTTCCGTGGATGAACTGAAAACATTTTTTGGTGTCATTATGTTTTCCAGCTATTGCAAGTTACCAGCCACGAGGAATTGCTGGTCAAATGATGAAGATTTGGGCCACTCCCTAATCAAAAATGCCATGACGCGGAACCGTTTCCAACAACTAAAGAGTATTATTCATTTCTGTAATAACGAACAATGGGAAGATAATAAATCTGATAGAGCATACAAAATTCGTGTCCTCGTACAAGTGATGTAGAAATCCTTCAAATTTGGAATTTTGGAAAAAATCTCTCTGTGAACGAAATGGTTGTAATACTATGGGCATAACAGACTGACACAGTTTATAAAAGGAAAGCCTGTAAAATTTGATTATAAGTTTTGGGCTTTGTGCGGTGTATCAGGATACTATTACGACTTTCTTCTGTAATGTGACAATAGTCATCAGGAAGGGCCTCATGACAATCTTTCACTTGGAAGCAGGGTTTTGCTTCAAATGCTGGAAGTTGTAGCAGATCCTCGGTCACATTGTGTGTTTTTTGATAATTTATTCACAAGTCTTGATCTGCTAATTGACCTCAGGGATAGAGGATATGAAGAAACCGGAACCATGAGAGAAAACAAACTGAAAAAATGTCCTCTGAACGAATCAAAACAGATGAAAAAACCTTGAGGATCATATGATTAGAGATTAAATGCCACCAATGAGATTTTCATTGTCAGGTGGCTGGATAATAAATGTGTCACAATTGGAACCAACTATGATACAGTTGAATCAATTACCAATGTGCTTCGCTGGAAAAAACAGGAAAAAGCTAGAGGGATTGTCACCCAACTTTACGTACTGACTACCTACAACATTTGCATGGGGGCGTTGACACTGGCTTGTGTCAAAATATGCCTCATTTATTAGAGGTAAAAAGTAGTACTGACCATTATTCGCTCGGCTTCTTGCCATGGCTGTAGTAAATGAGTGGACTATATACTAGTTAATTCATGATGGAAACGGTGAAATAAAAACGTTTCACTTCAAAAGATATATATGTACTGCATACCAGAAAAGATCTGTAACAACAAAAACCGCAGCGCAAACAAGCTCGGGCACATCAACCAGGCCGATAAATGATGTCAGATTGGACCTGAAAGGTCAGTAATGGGCATTAAATACAGTAAATGTATTTAATACTAAATACTGAATACATCGTTCAATTGTACAGGGAGGGGCAAGTCAAATGCCCGAATTTTGAAAGGATGTTAGGAAAAGTAAAACAATACGTACAGAATTATTTGTTGTTTTATTTGAATCAGTATACATTGCAGTTTGTGTGCTTACTTTTTGAAGATGTCATCAGGAAGATGGTGGCCATCTGTAGCGATGCACTGTTGAAGTCGATGTTTGAAGTTTTCGGTTGCTCGTTGACACATCTCAAGATGCACTGCAGCGATTTTTTTCCGAATTTGTATCTACAATACTTCCAAATTGTGTAGCCGACTTCTGAATACTTTCTCCTTCAGATAAACCCACAGGAAGTAGTCGCAAATGCTCAAATCATGTGAGCGAGGGGGATACTCGACATCACTCCTCCGAGAGACGAGGCGTTGCCCGGAACATCTGTCGCAATTTGACCATTGCAACTGGAGCAGTGTGGGCTGTTGCTTCATCCTGTTGAAACCAGATGTCTCCCAGATTTGTTTCCTCACTTAATTCTTTACAGCTGCTTGAACTAAGGCCACATTTTCCAGTGTTCTTACCGTTTTTGGTTCTAGACTACCCCTAGGTTTTCTTGTGAAACCAGTATCTTCCAATGCTTCAACCCAGCGCCTGATTGCCTTGCCATCAGGGATGGGACCATGACGTGGAATGTTGAAGTGTAGGCGGAAGGCGCGCTGAGTGGCGACGACAGAATGGCCATTTTTGAGATACGCGCGCACTACAAAGCCACGATGTTTACTCGACAAAGGCATGGCTTTGGCTGCTACTGAAAATGGCGGAATTTGGTGGTCACAACGATACCACACACATCTTACCATCACCTCCACAGGCGTTCCAAATGCCTTTCAAAACTTGGGCATTTGACTTGCCCCACCCTGTATATAAATACTAAATACTTAATACATTTGTTAAATGTATTTAAATACTAAATACTAAATACTAAATACATGAAATGTATTTAAATACTTCAGTAAATACTCCTTTTAAAATTTAATTTACTTATTGAAAAATCAAGATATTCGTAGATTGAGTGTACTAAATAGACGTTAAGATATACGTAATTCATTTAGGAGTAATCTACGAGTCACTTTAAAATGTAAGAGTGCTGTCTTGTCGTACGAGAAGCCAACTTCACTATAATTAAAACACGACTAAAATTCCAAGCCTGGTGCTTGAAATTTTAGTTACATAGCTAACGATTACTACTGTCTAAAACTTTGGCTTAACTCTTGCAGCACATATATCACATGAAAATAGGGTAGAGAATATAATTTTACTCTCAATTACTATTCTTCATTTAATTTTAAAAGCAAACATCAATACAGTTCCGTAACATCCCACCTATACTGCCCCGTATTATTTCCATAAATAGCTGGTGTGTGACAATGCGCCAGAGAAACTCCCCCTAAACGTTAAATTCTGATAAAGAACTCACACAATGAAAATACTTTCCAGAACTCACAGAAAATAGGGTAGAGAGTATAATTTTACTCTCAATTACTATTCTTCATTTAATTTTGAAAGCAAACATCAATACAGTTCCGTAACATCCCACCTATACTGCCCCGCATTATTTCCATAAATAGCTGGTGTGTGACAATGCGCCAGAGAAACTCCCCCTAAACGTTAAATTCTGATAAAGAACTCACACAATGAAAATACTTTCCAGAACTCACAGAAAATAGGGTAGAGAGTATAATTTTACTCTCAATTACTACTCTTCATTTAATTTTGAAAGCAAACATCAATACAGTTCCGTAACATCCCACCTATACTGCCCCGCATTATTTCCATAAATAGCTGGTGTGTGACAATGCGCCAGAGAAACTCCCCCTAAACGTTAAATTCTGATAAAGAACTCACACAATGAAAATACTTTTCCAGAACTCACTACTAAAAGTTTTTATTAAAGCGCAATAATATCAACTGTTCGACAGTTTTGTCGCTAAGTTTATTTATACGGAGGGTTAACGATAAGCCAACAAGAGAGAATAACCTTTCGAACGGGGCAGAAGACGGCAAAGTTGTGTTAAAACGAAGAAACATTTTCTGAATAAGAGGATGCCGTTTCAAGCTTTCAATGCTTTTGTCACTGTCGTCAGATAAGTCAAAACCTGCATGTCTACTGAGGATTCGCTGGACGAACTTTTCTTTTCGAAGCCAAAGTACTCATCTTCAGACGACGTCGAGTTTGCCTCCTTTGAGGCACCGGCAGAATTTTCCGACTGGAATGTCGAGACAGAAATTGTGAGGTCATTTTTCAGTGGTCATTTTGCTATTGCGGTTCCACGCTTTGTTGACATCCACCCATCGCAACTTGAAGTAAGGATGAGTGATAGCAGCCAATATAGCGTCATGAACGCCTGGTTCATCAACTAGCTGAAGATATTTTTGAACTATTTTCTGAAAGCCCTGAAAAACTGTCTGCAAGAGTGGGACTTAATATTTCAACTGCTCTGACTTCAGTTCATTGAATTTATTTTGCACAGTAAGAAGGGTAGGTTGGAAGTGTCCGTAGAAAACGGCCTCTTCTCCTTGCAGGAGGTCGATTGCAATAGCGATGGGTGTTATAATAAAACACAAATATATTCATCAGTGAATTCTATTTCCGAGGTTTTCAGGGTTGGAAGCTATAATGTATTGAGCTTCTCTCCGTGTTTCAGTAGAAGAGTTAAGGCATCATGGAGTGAATTCCATCTCGTAGTGCATGGGAGCCGCAGACTACAGTTGAGGACTCCTTTTATTATCTCGGCAGACTTTGGACGACCACACTTGTTCCAGACGACTGAACATTTCCCCATTGTAGTATGGTTAATCGTTGAAAATTTATTATTTTTGAGCGCCTTTTTGGCATCGGTGGTGGCCACAAGACTTAAGGTATGAGGAGCACAGCGTACATGCTTTGACAACGTGAACTTCATTTCATAATCAGAGCTGTTGACATCATAGACTTTGCAGTCTTCTTCCGGAGCGACGAGCTGCAACTCATTTTCATCTGCCTTTGTCTCCTCTTCTTCAGTAGCATTATCAGCACCGAGTTGATCACCTGCGAAAGTAGTGAACCCAAACTCTTTGAAAGTTTTCAACAAATTTGAGCCATTATCTCTTCCAGTGCTGACAACTTTAGTCACTGGAAGGTTGAAACAGTTGAGAATATCTTCTAATTGCTCGGCGATTTTGATGTACGAGTGTTCAGCCTTGAAATGACAGCAGGCTAATGCTCTACTCATGCGGCTCAGACATTTTTCATCAATCTGCACAGTAGCAACTACAGTTAATTCTAAATAGTTTTAAAATGTAGTCACATATACAAAGCTGGAGCAATACCTACAAATATTATTTTATTGTTTTGGCCTAAAACAGGGACACAATAATTGCAGTTAGTAATTCGTTCATTGAGAAATGGGTTGCAAGCAAACATAGTGCTGCTCTTTTTGTTGTTTATAAATAAAAAACTAATTTTTTCCGCTTGTGGGTTCTACTTGTAAAACGTAAATCAACCATAATACTAGATGTGTGAAGAGGAGGATACGCAGTAAATAAACTGTAACACTATTTTGTATAGTTGTCAAGTAAGGATGTGAAAATGACAGTTGTTAGGAAACGTGTATAAGCAATGATCGCAAAAAAATATTGTGAGGTGTTTAGAAGATATCAGAATAAAATACAAGGTGCATAGTTAAAAGAAAGGAAGTGAAAAAGAAAGTGAGTGAGGAAAATGAGTGATCGACTGAAGGGGCGGCTTGTGAATATCAAAGAATAGAAATGAATTAATGAATTTTGATTAGAGAAGTGGAAAATTTCAGAAAAAATTTGAAAAGGGAAAAAGGAAGATGTTATGGGTGTGAAGATTGGAAGATGTTGGTGATATGCTTTACGAATGTGGATCGTTTACGTGTCGTTGGACTGAATATTGTGAACAGTTGTGGAATCTAGAAAATTAGCTAACTAGTAAAAAACATCTTTGATCGATCTCTCCGATTAGTACCAGACAATCAAAAAATTAAACAATTCATATAATAAATTTATCGAGTTCTCACAGCATTAATTAGAGTTTTCTAAAGAGAAGCTATGTTATAACACCAAGTTAAAAATTTACACATAATTGAACTTAGCACTTCAAAAAGCTAAGATAGCACATACTTCGATGTAATAGCAAAAAAAAGTAGCAAAATTTAAAATCCTATTAGTGTTACCCAATGAATGGTCAATCCAAGAAAGCTACGATGGCGAGTTGACCATATGTCGGTAGTACGGCAAACGTAATTCAGTTCCTCCAGTTTCGCCTTCAGCTTTGTCTTCAACAACGCTTCATCATTCGTTAACAGCCGACTTAGCTTCCGACGAGACATCCCCGATATGGAAGGGTTCAGGGCTGAAAATTAAATATGAGATACGTTGAATTTGATCATTCATGAACGGAGATTTCCATAAAGATGGAATAAATAAACCTTGTAATACAAAGTCCACGCGAAACCTAAAATTACCTTTAACATCAGTGAAACCATTGCTAACTATGAAGAGATGAGCGGGCTGAGATTAGACTAGATTAGGTTGCGAAGGGTTTCACAGGCAGGAGAAACATTGAAAAATGAATGCTACATATGAACAATCAGAGACACTCTTTCAGTTCAGTCCTCTGGTCTACCACACGAGAGTTATGCATGAAGAAACAAACCAACAGACCTACCTACTGACAAAAACAAAAGTCGCATCAATCAGATTCCTTGCAAAACGTATTGCTGGTTCTGTGTTTGGTAGCTCAGATCACTTTTGAGAAGAGTTGTATATCCAAGGCATTCTGACAAGGAAATAAACTATTTGCGTACCCCATTGAAATGAATCCTTTCTATCCCTCGTGGATCCCTCGATGAATATGAATAACAATCCCTTATTGTTACTATTGATTTAGCATACATGTATATATATATATATATATATATATATATATATATATATATATATATATATGTACTGTATTTACAAGTTTTATTGTTAACCCAGCTGTTCCCTTTTTATCTTCTCTTTCAAGTTTTAGAAATAAACACGCTAATTAAATAGCTTTCTCTGAACAACTATCGGTTATAATTGAACGAGCGTTGGAGAGTCAAATTATATTAAAAAGACTTACTTGACAGGAGTGAAACAAATCCAGGCTCTTCAACAGTCGCGAGGGGAGAGATTCCTTCTACAATGAAATTAGTGATTGGCTTGTTCATGTCCTGTTGCTTGACTTGTACTAGCTGCGTTGCCGCTGATGACATCGCCACGTCAATCCTAAGCTGCTTGCTTTCGAGACTTGGCTGTTCGCGTGTTTTCCGTTTCTTGCTTTCCCGAACTGAGCTCACGTACTCTAGGATGGTGTTTCTCATTCTGGAATGTTGCCTTTGTTGAAAAGTAATAAAATTAGACCTGGGGTAAATTAAAATTATTGTAGTCAAACATATACAACAAAAACAAAAACGTATATTTCCAATAAAGTTGGTACATAAGAAATGAAACAGCATTGGTTTTTAAAAATGCCTTATCATAAAATCCTTAAGTGGTAGGTATTCTATGCATAGTATCATAGATGATAGAACAGCAGTACCTACGGGTATACGTAAACATTCACATCACGCAATGAACGTTAAATATAGGTGGGGAAACAAATGAAACTTCGCTTTTTCAATGATAACTTAAGAGGTAATCATTGGTGATACGTATAAATTCTGACGTGGAACGTATTATACGCATTTTAGGTCTTAAGCGAAATATTTTCTTTAGGTACAGATTAGATTTGACATCATTACATTTAACTGAATTGTATGTTCAACATCCGAGAAAGACCGAAAAAGGAAAATTATGAGAGTGAAAACTTAAAACATAAAGTTGTGATTGTTGTTAAATTGAAATTGTAATTTCTAATTACTGGCTGACCGTGTGGTATGGCTTGCTGATGATCGATTTAATTTAATCATTATTACAGTTATCTGTAAGCATCGAGTTTAATATGAACGGGCGTTGCATATCAGAGAAAGAGAGTAAAAAATAAGATATAACAGTGAATGTGTCAAATTTTCAATACTTAGATGTTGATATACTAGATAAGAAAAGCTGTAGTAGACTAAAGTTCTGAGGTTTCACAGTCACTTATTGTAGCAAAGCAATTACTGACATTGACGGATA
>VCRD01004078.1:0-10320 GCA_006783055.1 Trinorchestia longiramus
ATATTTGGGTTGTTCTTTGATGGGAGTTGGGTTGTTCTATGATACGAGTTGGGCTGTTCTTTGATGGGAGTTGGGTTGTTCTATGACACGAGTTGGGTTGTTCTTTGATGGGAGTTGGGGTGTTTTTTGATGCAAGTTGGGCTGAACGTGAAGAAGAGAAACGGTGAATTATCTTCACCTTAAAACAGTGAAGTCAATCGTCATGTCGTGTGAGCTCTTGCGACACGTCCTCAGTGTACGTAGGGAAAACAATTAGTGCTGTAGGCATCCGGTGCAGATCCGTTCATGAGTTGAGGCTTTGGTGGAAAATTTAACATCTGATGTTTGGACTTTGACCTGAGGTTGATGTGCTTGAAAAACTGAAGCTGCTCGCCAGTAAAGATGGAAAAATTATTTCAACTGCGTTTTTAGGTCATTTAACAAGAAGTAATCACATTTTGACTGAAACTTCTTGTGCCTATACTGTAATAAGTTCCTATTGGTTATATTTTAGCACGTGATTCCATGAACTGCGACAGCGAAATGGATAATTATTAGAGACAATTGATTGAGGGAATTTTCCAATGATGCATCACAAATTTTTGATGATGTGGATGAAATTAAATATTGCCGAAAAGATTGGAAACATTTTGTGTAGTTCATTCAATTCAAAAAGTTAAAAATATATATACCGTTTTCCATAATCAGAACACAACTTGTGGGAAAATGTAATTATGTTAACAAGTGAACAATAACTCAGCAAGTGTGTGTGTAAAGTAGAGCTCCGCCATGCGGTTTTCAACAGGAAAAAGTCTACAATAGAGTATAGTAGTGTCATGCTGCATCGCTAATTCAGTGATGGATTCTTCTATATGTTTTAGAAAAACGCGACTAAAGCCTCACGAAACATCGATTAAAATGTCTTCGATGGAAGAACTTCAAAAACGTTTGAAAAGATCATTCATGCAGATTGAATGAAACATAATTTTATAATGAAATTGAACTATAAACACCTTTAATTTACTGTGTATAAGCGTGAGGCGAGTAATTGTACAAAATCTGAGCATTAAGTATTGTTTGGCTTACCTGTACTCTACCATCAGGCAACTTGAAGAAACGTTTTTTGTTCTACCTTGAAATGGAAATTCTCTTACTATGTTACTCAAGTTAGATTTCGTTCTTGTCTTCTTGTTGTACTTTTCATCAATTATTTAGTCAACTGCTTGGCAACAACAGTGGAGCTTTTAGTGGTTAACTCTAACTGGGTATCTTCAATCAGAAGTAGGGTAGCTGCTATACAGTATAACTTCTACAGGGTAACTTCAACAGAGTAACTTCTACCGGATAACTTCCAGAAAGACTTAAACAAGTTGACTTCCACAGAGTGACTTCTACAGGGTAACTTCCACAGGGTAACTTCCGCGGAATAACTTTCACAGAGTAACTTTTACTGAGTTACTTTCGTAAAGTTATGTCCAGAGTCTCTTTCGCAGAGTAATTTTTGGAGGGTAAATTTTTCACAAGGTAACTTTAACGTCGACTGGAAAATGTCCTTAATTTCTGATCTACTTTGCCGTCTTCTAACAAAGTTCACGCACAACTGGAGAGCAATTTTGTGTGAGAATTAGATCTTGCGACTTGCCATTGATACCCCCGGTAAAAGAGGAGCATTTATGTACATTTAGGTCAAAAATGTTGCTTACTCCTGGATTTTGTTTTGCAATGCTCTGCGTCATATGTTTAAATTATTAGGGGTTTTAGTATTTGTTAAGCAGATTATTAAAAATAAACATGGAGCAAAAGACGTTGAGAGTGATTACAAAAATGAAATAAAAGAGTTTACGTTCTACATCTTACATTCAATATATTTTACTTCGTTTCATGTTTTTCTTTTGAACAGCGAGAAGTTATAATTCCATGCCTCAGCAGTCACGTTACTGGTGAATACATGTCTATTTATTTTCTCGGCTACCCATTAAAAAGTTTTAAAACGTTCGAGCGATCAGTTTGCACTGCAAAATATCTATACTCAACACTTGACGACAATTACTTTCTTTCATTTGCAAATGCGACGTTTCATATGAGACAACCTAATACATTGGACGGCAATTTCTCTCAAACGTGCGGCAAAGTATGCAAAGCCTCTTAGAATTCAGTAGGGGCGCTATTAACTATCATGCATTTTAAAATTAACTGGAGAAGCTCATTCTAACGAAGTTTATGGGTCAACGACAGTTTATAATCAAATGTGTCCTCGAACGGAATTGGATAAGATCTGCATCATGAAATGTGTTGAACGCAGAATCTCATCGTCAAAATTTGTCATGGAATATCTTAATTGAAAACTAAGATCAGTTGCAATATAGTGTTGCATCATTTTGCTTAGGAGGCTTACAAGTTCGATATTATGAAATAGTGAATATTCAACTGCCTCTTGCACAACAAAGATGATTTCATGGCAAAAGCCTGCAAGAACAAGGAGTTCAAGTAGCATTATCAGAGTTTTTCTATACTTTCTTTACGACAGCTGACATAAGTGTGACTGAACGCCTCTTAGGTCATGAAACTACAGCTAGCCAAGTTTAATCATGTTTTCTCTTTTAATTCAATAGACTTTGCAAATGATTAGATTTTAAGATGTACAACTATCTTATTTAGCAGCGAGTTTCTCTTCGTTTTTTGTTTTACATACATGTAATGTGTTTCGCGAGGTGGTGAGAGATATGAGCAAGAACCACGTTGCGTATCATTACTAGTCTATATATTCCTAATGCTTGCTGTATTTCTTTAAGTATCGCAAATAGCTTTCTTTCGCTCGAGGCACTCGATAGATGTAATAGATACAAATGAGTAACTGTAGAGCCGTAGTTTAAAATGCTCAGAGAGCGACAAAATCTAACTAGATCTGGAAAGCTCATTTAAATTTATGCATTCTGATGATGTGCGCAGTATACGCAGACGACAAGTCGTCTGCTTGAAATATTGTTCTCTGATTGCTACTCCCGCTGAATGCTCGCTAAATCGTTGACAGATGTTCACTTACTGCCCTGATACTCTAACAAGCGGATCATGTTGAGCGGCTCCGGTCGTCCAATTAATGCCTGAGTCCCGCCGTTGCGCCCTGGGTCTTACCTGGATGGGTGGTGAGTAACAAAGTTTCGTTACAGAACGAGGGCAGCTCGTAAAGAAGCATGCGTTACAATGTTCTTCAGCTACTTAAGCAAAGAAATAGCAGGAAACTATGATTTTCTTGAAAAGCTGGAAGTACTGGACTATTAGTGGAGTCAATTTCTGGAATAAGGAGCTTCATTTCGTTTCGTATGTATCTCAAAACGAAAACTAGGTAGCTTTTTTATTTTTCTAAGAAACATTTGCTCCTTGGTAAAATTTGCAGGAATTGTTTTGGGGAAAATATTTATCAACAACTATTATCGTTGTCGTCTGTACTTCACAAATGATATTGCCTATGAAATTATTTTGAAAACAGATAATCATAACCGAAGTGTTACGGTTGAAGGTTGTCGTATGTTACGGTACTTTACAATAATATTTTTCTCTGATGTAATAAAATTCATTCATTGTCAGGTTGGGAAGTTTTTGGGCTTGAGCCACCCATATGTAATTCATTTCTAGCTATTATTTGTATGTTTTTTATGTGTTTACAAGTGTTTCATCATGATTTATCCCACTGCTATCGCTTTCAATATTTGCAATGCAGTTAAACTGACTGACATAAAATCGGATATAGTCTGCACTCTGAATCGCTTTGAAAATGTTTCTTCTACACTTGCTTTGGCCACATGGCTGTGGCCTTGCTGACTGCCTCGTATAAGTCATTCATGCCCTTGTTTTTTGGTGTACCTTGAAAATTCAGAGCCGCCTCATGGAATTCCAGACTTTTTTTGTCTCGCTCTGACTCCAAGCATGAAAAATCCTCGGTTCCTGGAGGATGATCGATTTTTTTACCATTATTTCCCACAACAAATTTCTCCACAGTGATTGTAAGTTGAGTGTGGACTGATAACCACACTATTTTTTCATGCCTCATTTCAGTCTAGCAAGCCATGCACACGAATCTTAATTCCTCTACCGCATGTCTTCGGTTCTATTTGTTTGTTTCAAGTGTTTTCATTGATTCTCTTACCAAGAGGGTCAACCAAGGCACTGCAGCTTGCTTCCTCTAATATTTCTTGCGCCAAACAGTTTCGGTATTCCCTCTGCCGACAACATTGAATGCGCAAGTCACATCTCGGCTTGAAACCTCGTTACTAGAATGAACTAAGATTCATGTTCTGGAGTAGATAAAAGGTAGAGCATGCGACAAGATGAAGAGTGCTTCACGCACGGGTAGAAACAGTGCGATATGCAATTACGATCACCATTCTATACCAAGAGTCACTTAATAATTGTGTACTCATATTGTCACTTGAGTATTGTGTAACACAAGTCAGATAATTATTTCGTACAAATTAATGAGTGAGAGTGTGAATCACCCCTTCTCTTCCTATTCTTTTTACTCATGGGGTCTACGTATCATTGAGCTGCGTATACGTGATTGAATTCCCTGTACGTGATTAAGGTGCCTGTACGTGATTAAGGTGCCTGTACGTGATGGATGTTTTAACTTTAGATGGCACGAGACTTGGGTAACAGTTCAAAAAAAAAAAGGCTCGTTGTTGTTACCATATTTTATTTTATTCTGTTTCTGCTAGTTAAAGACATTTCGTTGACATAGGTTTACAACAATAGCGTCTTAATTAAATTGACTTGAGTAGTTTTTTTTCTCGTTTGAGGGCTAATTTCCATAAGATATGATTTCGACTGAGATTGACTTACAATAACAATAATAATGCATTTCAAAACGAGGAACATTTCCACTGCAGCCATCCTGTCTAAGTCAGACTTCATTAGTTTTAACTATAAAACTCAATTGAAAAATTTGCAACTCGGATATGAAATATAATTTGTGTCTGAATATTTTTTATCCACCCAGTGACTTCAATGTTCATATGGAATACAACGACCGTTAGCGACAGAATCAGTGAGATGAATTGAGCTGGTGAGCACTAATTGCAGTTGGACAACAGCTTTCATTTAAATCTTTACCGTTTGGAGAAATTAAATTAGACCAGTTGCACCTATGTTTTTAGGAGCGCCCACGCCCACTGTCCCTGTCCAGTGAGACAACTGTGAGTTTTTACTATTTGAATTTTTTGTATAAAAAATTATGTGTGGGCACTGGTCTCGATATTTGGTCATACATTGCCGTTTGTTAATATTTTGTGTTAGAACGTCTCAAGGCCTCATTTACTGCGAATCAGATGTATTGCTTTCACTATATTTCCTGATACCTTTTTGAAGTAATTACCATCGAAACCCTTCTAAAAGTTGGTTTACAAACACCTTTGGCTTTCATACCTAAATTTTGCCGCTTTGCATTACCACTGGAAATATTTTAACCTTGTTTTAGTGCTGGTGTGACATGTTCGTCGTAAAATAAAGCTTGCTGCCCGATTGGTTTACGACACCAAAACTTGCTTTCAGTTTAGGAGCGTATGAGTGATTGCTCCTGCTGCTCATCCTTCACTGTAGGGCGTCTATCATTTCTCTGACGTGAAGAATACAATCACAGGAGACCATTAGCTCAGACTGGAAAAGCTTCGATCAATCTTCCCCATGTTTTCATTTCGCTCAATTGAACAATTCTGTCCTTGCTTAACACTGATTTGCATGAACCACGTGTGTACGAGTATAATTTCATATCTACACTCTTTTGGTGACCACATGTTGTCAACAAAAGTAATCTTGTGCAAGGTATAAAATCAGCGCGTAAATTCCGCGACTTCAAGTGCCTAAGCCCATTATTTCATTAAGCCTAGTATGACTCACTCTATCCTTAGCTCACCTCTGTACGACTCACCTCTACATTTGCTCTTAATATACCAATATATGCAATGATCTCTGTTGAAACACTGTACATTACGTACACTCCTCGTTATCATTAACAAATTGTCCTTCAGGAATTAAGAAAAGTGGGGTTTTTCAATTACTTCTAGCACGACCAGCGACTATGAGCAACTCTTCAGGTGTTGTGACAGGAAAAATTTTCGATGCCCGTACTTTACATTGGCTGATACAATTATCCTATGGTTGCTGCTGTTCTTTGAGGACTAAACTCTGAAAAAATTTTGGACAATCATGACTAAAGTTTTATGTCCTGACTTTTCCCTTTAAAACCAACTTGATATGAGTGTAGCATGCTTTGGTTTTTCTGATATAAGGAGTGTATTTCTGAACCCTGCAGACTTCGTCTTCTTGTTTTTAATTGCTGTAGAAAAATCAAGAGTCAAGCCTCATTTCAAAAATAAGTTATATCTGACATATTTTTATGTTTTAGAATACTCGAGCTTTCTACCAACATTGAAATTGTTATCTAAATTCATTGGTTTGGACTTTTTTGGGCTAAATACAGAAAATTTCCTCGCAACCCATAAAATTTCTGACCTTATGAACTGAAATTTTGTTGAGTTTCAATTTGTCATGCATTTCAAACATGAACACTGCTCATAAACAGTGCACGGACTCAGACGCAATCTACGGAAATTGGAGACATTTTTGTATTCGACATTACAAGTCAAAAAGTGTGCGAATATCATAGAAACTGATACTCAAATAATTCAAATTGATTAAATACCTTGTAATTCATTTTAGTTGCACGTTTAGCGTTAATATAATGATGTGACACAAGCTCCGCATATGAGATTATTTCACTACAGCGTTCTATCTTTTCCAGTCATTGAAATATTCCGGATGGGCCGAAAAAAAACTGAATACAACTTTAATTAAAAATCTTGATTGTTTGGCTACTCTTATCCTGCACTGCCACATATAATCCGAAGGCCTGCTAATTTTACCCTGAAGATAAAGTTTTGTTATTTTTGTGTACTGTAGAAGCGCTTAACAGTGAGGTAAACGAGTGAAGGTGTCTGCTCTTCTTCGTGCGGAAATCAAAATGAGTGAGGTCGTAAATCTGGTCGGTGTGTCTCGTATACCGTCTACGTAATCAGACGTACTGCCAATGGTCGAGTCTTGTAGATCAAGACAGCTTACGAGATGCCATTCAAAGCAGCCCCTTGACGTTCATACGCCAACACACCAGGAGGCTCGGGGTTGGAGCGGTCACAGTTGGATGAGCAGTCGCAAAGCTTGGAGGCAAGTTCCTTGTCGCTCCAGCCATTCACACCAAGGGTTTTGAACGTTGTCTGAGGCTCATGAATAATCTCAAGTCTGCTCCACCTGATCGGGCGATCATCTTCTCGGATGAGAAGACTTGGACAGTCGACCCATTGAGAAACATTGAGGGCCGCACATTGAAGCCAAGGGTTGTCGCGTTCGCCACCCAAACATCACCACCCATAAAACAACCGTTGTCTGGGATTGGATGATCATGAAAACCATCAGGTGCCGTCTTGAAGTCATCATAGCTGCGGATGACGGTTATATTGAATAAAATTAAAGATTACACCGGTATTTTCATTGTCTGAAAATTTTGCTCACTTTGGTCAAGGAATTGATGAGGTACCTAGGGCAGAATTTAGATTTAGGGTTTTTTCAGTTTTTTTAGGCCCACCCGGTATGTAGGCTATGTAGTCGAAGCGGAGAATCGACTGTTATCGCTGATTCTTTTTGTTCCTGTACGTTTGATATGCCTTCTTTAAATTAAATACTCCACATTTTTCTACAGAACATTATTGTTGTTTCCTATCGACCCAACGACACCGACATTTCCGAATTCGTCGATTTGTTTAACTTTTTTGTATCTTCAGCACTGAGCTGCGTTCTTTCACTTGAACCCTTGACTCCGTATTTCGCAATATTCATGTTGAAATCAAATGAATTTCAGGATAATACATGTTTCTGTTGCATACATGTTTCTGTTGCAAAAGTAACAAGAAGAATAAACTAAAGTCCGTTTTCAGTAGATGTTTTCTATCAACTAAAGCCCGCTTTCAGAGGGTATTTTCACTGTGAAAAATGGAGCATAACTGTGGGTTACTCTCTATTTTCCTAATATGTCGAATCGCGCAATAACATTTCTCCATAGACGCTTTATACGAGAAAAACTCGGGGTAAACTCTTCCTCTCCAGCTAATAACCTTCCTTGTGTGTAAGGAAGCTTCACAAGACTCATCTTTAGTCTTCCTTTGAAGAACTGTGTTTGATATAATAGAGGAAGGTGGTTTTGTGTCATGTGTCGACACACTGTCAGATCTCAATTGCTACGAGTACATCACGTTTTGATGAATCATTAATAATGGTTAGGTTCCGCTACGTACTAAAGAGTTACATTTATTTTCAAATCTACTAATTTTTTTCATATATTTTGCTCATTTTATGATGCTTATTTCTGTCTACACATAAAATATAAGATACGCTATTTTACTGTGTCAAACATGCCCTAAGGAAGGTTTTTTGTAGGAATACATTCTGAATATTCTTTTGTTGCAGCCTCACCTTGTTCTTTATAGCCAATGCAAGGAAAAAACGAACTACGTACTCTCCGAATTTAAGAACACGATATTGCTATCTTGAGCGAGCAAATGCTCCTCGGAGAAGCCAGGGATTTTGCTGCATGATTGGCAGCTCGCCGACAGGAAATTGAATGATTGCAACTCTTCGACTTGCCCTCCAAGTCTCATTTGCTACAAGCTCGAGTGTCTCATGGCGTATTTTCCTGTATTATTACTTCTTGCAGAAAGGTTCATAGAATTATAAAAAATGACTGGAATTTTGGGAAATTGTCCTGCACGGTAGCGCAGAGGTAAATAGCAGTTCAGTAAGAAGTCCGACTCCAAATCCAATAAGCGGCGAACGTATTCTTTTGTGCTGGGCAATTTATTTTGCGGGGAAACTTAGTTATTGTTGGGAAAAGAGACGAATTTTTCTTTTGTGAAAAGGCGCACAGTATGCTGGTAATTTGCCAACAATCTTTGAAGGTACCTACCTCCATTGCTTCCTAGACTCCTGAAGTTTACCGCACCAATGTTTATAAGCACACCTGAGTTCGTTAACTTTTGTTGGGAGTTCTTGAGCTCCGCCCTGAGAAAGCGAGATGGGCCGACGACGAAGTTGTTTCTCGACTCCTTGTAGTGCCACCAGTAAATAAGGCGTAGTAGCTTGGTTATACGTTGCAAAAGAAGCTGGCAGTTCGATGCCAGCTTCTTTTGCAACGTGCTGTGTCTTGAAATGATGTGTACACACTAATATAAACTCTGCTAGTTGTTCAATTCAAACCAGCGTAGAAGAGCGCGCATTTTTTGCTCGTTATTTTTCGAATTGCTATTTTTCAAACGAATAATGTAATGTTGAGTGTCTCATGATCGTTCTGTTGATAGTTGAGGTTCGTGAGCTTCTTTTGATAGAGAGTGAAGCATGTTTCCGATTGCCAGTCTATCTCAGCGTAATATTTAGGGATTGTCAGCATGCTTTTTGTTTCGGTATCATTCATTTTATTCGTCTCCCTTGCCAAAGACTGACTTCTACTGTGCGTGCAACATTTAGGAGCGTCTTACTTTTATTCTAAAGGTATACTTCCACAATTTTTCTTTTCTTTTAAATGCTCACTGAAAACAGGGGAAAATCTATGAGAGACCTATTATTGATACCCTTGAAACTTATATTTTAACTGAAATTCTAATACATTTCTTCGTACTCATTTAATTCTTCGTAGAATTATGATTTCAATTACTTGTGTTCGACGTTTTGGTACTCATTTCGATCTGCTTGCCCATTAATCACATTTTATGCAGCCGCCAATGAGTGTAAAGTTATCTCACCATGTTTAGACTTGGCCTGCAGTCTTAAACCATCTTCGTGGAGTTTTTTTAGATCTCAAAGATGGCGTGATCGAAATGAGGAAACTTCAGAACAATTAATTTCAATTAATGGCGTCGAACTTTTGCTGATCAATGTTTTTTCACCAGGCATTGTCTTGATTTGAGATTATCACGCACTGAGTAGAGTTTTGAAAGAATAATATGATTTTGATGAAATTTTTGTAGACCCGACACAATGGGCGATTTACCGCCCAGATAATCTCATTCTGGACGGCTGTGAGCGTTAATTAATTGAGGGTGTTTTCATAATGCGGGACAATGTGCAGCCTGCGCACCTCGCCTCCATTTTGGGTCTAATAGCAGCCGTCCTCAGCTGCTCAGCCTCGACCCTTTCCGGTCTGGACACAAAATCTGTCGGGGTTTCTGCCTGCTTTATGACCTCGACGCTGTGCTGTGCTGTGCTGTACTGTGCTGTGCTGTGCTGTGCTCTGCTGTACTGTGTTGT
>VCRD01004078.1:16670-44882 GCA_006783055.1 Trinorchestia longiramus
TTGTAATCTGCTGTACTGTGCTGTGCTGTGTTGTGCTGTGCTGTACTCTGCTGTGCTCTGCTGTGCTGTGTTGTGCTGTGTTGTACTCTGCTGTACTGTGCTGTGCTGTGTTTTGCTGTGTTGTACTCTGCTGTGCTCTGCTGTGCTGGAGAGTTCTGTATCATACTGTACGAGTACAATGTTGTACTGTGCTGTGCTTTGCTGTACCGTGTTGTACTCTGCTGTGTTGGAGAGTTCTGTATCATGCTGTACAATGTTGTACTACGCTGTGATTTGAGTGAGTTTTTGTGATGCTGTTGTTAAGCTTGTGTGAGATGATGTACAAACTTCACATAGGAATGAGAGAACACTGTGCGTTGTCCTCCAAACACGAGTCAAAGGACTCCATTATCGTTACTTAAGTTTTGAAGTTTGTCTTTCGAAATTTGTTCTGTGTTTCGAATGCTATCAAGGATGGAATGTTTCCGATTGTTAAACTGTCCAGTTAGGGGGAAGATTTTTCGAGAACTTTTCTTTGTGTCAGATCAAGTTTAGAATTCATCACACGATAAAATCTGAACCGAAAAAACTTTTCTGCCTTAATTTCTATTTTTATCATTTTCAATTAACAAATTTCAATGACAACTTGGATTATAAAATAAATAAATTTCCTGGAAGATGTTGAGTACGTCCCTTTTTTAGCTCTTAGTGCTGGATTAACTTGCTACATGAAAGAACTTGTTTCTAAGCCCTGATTAAAAATACATTTGCCTGTTTTGAAAGTATTTCGAGCATGTAGCTTCTGAATCGTCGAGTTCTAAATACTCAAGACCATAATTTTTGTGGTGCTCGGTTGCCACAACAAAGTTTGGATCTGTTTGGCATGCACTTTCGTTTGCGTGTCATGGTCGACAGGCAGATGGATCGCCCCAAGTAACGTCCTCCCAATACTTGACCAAACTCGAGATTTATCCTACACCGGTTGGCCGTCGGCTGCAAATACGTAACTGAAAACGATGGAGACGTGTAAAACATTTATTGTTCTTTCCTCCCGGCCAAAGCTTCTAGCCTTTGCTGGAGTGAGTCCGTCCATTTGTTTTAATGCATCTGAGAACAGTCAATTTACCGATAAATGTGTTTGGCCAATGACCGGGAGCGGGAAATTAAAAATATTGATTGACGGGTTGTAGCATCGTAGAACTTTGATGTAAGTCATGTAGGTGCTCCAAAAAAAGCTTTAGTTTTTATCTGATGTACTTGTTGAAACATAGACCATCAGAAACCGTTGATACCTTTTTTATTTTATTCACAAGCACTGTGTCCCTCGTGTAGAGTAGATGATACCATAATAATTACCGGAGTCTGTTGCAAGTACTTCACTATGATAAGTAGATCTATAAGCGATGGTACATAAACAGACAGCGTCATTAGTTTTCGTGTTCATATGAAGGTTGTTTAAGATTTTTTCGACGCTCATAGATTACTGTATAAGTTTACGTTTTAATGTAGGCACATTTACTTTTCTTGTTTCTTCAATTATTTTTCCCTCGTGACGTTGGGTTTCGTGTAGGAGAACCGAACTACTATTCAGTGCTTTCGTTAGTTTTTTGTTATTAATATGTGTAACTATTTATCCAAATTCTGACTATCCTCGTTAAAATGCATTTCAGTGTTAAAACCCATCACAACTAATTTACAACCCCCTATTTCATTCATGAAAGGAAGTTCAACCTCGTAATCATAGTTTTTACCCCACTGCTAAAAGATTTCTCTTGCTGTTTTTGTGCATCAGATGAGGGAGTTACGTGCACATTTGCATCTGCATCATCACACACACAAGGCTAATAAAGAACATTGCTACCGTCGCTAATAAAGAACAGTCCTAGCAACCTGATACGATGCCCGCAGCGCTGATAATATGAAACCGTCGTGCTTTTTCCCGCTGGGTTGTTTTTCATTTTTTTCGTGTTTTTTCCTCGTAGGGCAACGCAGACACATCCAGCATGTGACCCAGCGCATTAGTCATGTGTTTCCGTAATCATACCTGCTCGCTTCATCTTTCAAAGGGTCCGCTGTTGCGCGTCCAGGAACGACAAAGAAAGCAAAAGCTGCATCTGGTCTTATAATTTAATCACGATTTTGGAATTTAAGCTTCTGAGTTGTCCTTATGCATTTTCCTGTTGCAGTGGTTAATTGTATGGCACTGATTAATACTGTGAACTATTATCATTGGATTCAGAAGAACAAACTCAAAGTATTCTGTTTTTTGACTGTTTTTTGTTACTGAAATTCATCCGTTCTTTTCTTTTCTTTTTTCATTTATATACCCATTCATTTTACTTTACGTCCGTCTTTATTGAGAGTTTAAGATATTCTTGAAGATTTGCCGACAAAATTTCTCACAATTTTTGTTTGAACATTTTGTGCTTTTTAAACAGTCTCACCTTCTGCCACGGTGCTGGTATATACGAGAGAACAATTCACTTTTGGGTGGAAGTGGTGGCCAAATTACCGCCTATCACGCTGCTCAATGGAGGCTGTTAGGGACAAATTGACCTCAAAAGGAATGATGAAATCAGAGCCCTGCCCGGCCACACTCATCACTGAACTCATCTTAAAGGCCTGCTGCTATTAGGCCAGCTTGGCTTAGGTGCAGCCATGGATCAAGCCGGGTGCCTGCAGCACAGACGTGGCAAGTTAATAGAGGAGAGCCAGCGCCAGATAAGCCAATGTATAAAACGGACGACGTGGGAGATACATCGACTTGGTGAGTTGGCTCATCTGCCCCTCGAGGCCAGGGAAAATGTGTGGAAATTCATCTTGGAGAAAGAGAAGTTGTTGCACACGAGTTTACGACGAGCAAAGATCCTTTCTTCAGCGGCGTGCTAAAAATGGTTTTCAATTTTTTTAAACGAAGAACTGCTAGAAGTCGGTGCTGCTACTCTGAAAGCATATTTTAGATGTAGTGCTATCATGTTGTAACTACTAATTTCGTGTTATGATAGCTCAATTTGATCAAAAGGCTTGCAAGGTTACAGGAGGTATTAGTTGGTCAGAAGCAAAATTAGCTAATATTTGAAAGATGTGAAATGGTGATGTACAACATTATAATGAAGTGAATAAGATGATTACAGAAAGAAAATTATTTTGCTCACAGAAATTTGGGCAACTGTGACTTGAATGCAAGTCCCTCTTAAGTTCATTAAAAAGATCTACTAAGTTGGAACTCATTCATTACATCTTAAGAGGCCATGAACCAATTTTATGTGAGCAATCTTCATAAAATTAATCATTCAACTTATGTACACTAACTTCTAATCGTATTTTTTGATAGACGCGTACGTTTCAATTACAACCGAATAGAATATTACGTGAAGTGAAGGAAGACGGATGAATTAGGGATTTCATAGGATGTTGTTCCTGTCTGCATTCAGTGCTTTCGTTTGAGCGTCAGTTCCAGTGACCCAAGTTCAGTTTTCGTTCAATGAGCTATAAGTAAACAATCAATTAGCGGACTCGCAAGAAGTTTTCATTGTTATTCACCTGAAGGACAAACTTGGTGTCAGAACTTCAGTCTCTTCAATATTACTGAAATAGAACCTGGAACAACTTGGAACCGAATAAGCTGCAGTGCGTTTTCAGGTTACAGTACTTTCTGTAGTTAGCTGTGATTGAAAATTTTCAGTTGATTCAGCGGCCATGAGCCGATTGTTGTTAGTGGCATACACAAATACCTCGAGAACACCATTTCTTGCCACAACCTGGAATTAAAACAACTTTAAGTGTTTGGCAAAGAGTTGTCCATAGCCGTACCTCTAGTCGTTCATAAGCTCATATTTCATTAATCTCTTACATTGGCTCAAGGCAACGACTTCATCTATACTCGACTATACTTAGCAATATTTCATGCTCCTAATGCAGCGAACATTTTTTTTCCTGAAAAGAGATTTTAAAATAATTTTAAGATTCAGTAATCAAATTGGTAGGAACACCTGGCACAGAGCACGTGGACCAAAAGATTGTCAAGTTATCTACTTAAGCTTTCCACCTTTCCATTGTTCTTCAGATTGCCCAGTAGGTAAATGGGGAGACTAGCGTTTGAACGCAAGACTTGCATAGTACAGTCTTCGGGTTACGAACGAGTTCCGTTCTTGTGGACGTTCCTAAGCCGATTTGGTACGTATTTAAGTCGGAAGTTAAGCCTATTTATCACGGAAATATACACTTACATATGTAAATTAGACTAATTAATGATAAAAATGGGTGCATAAATATAATGGAAACAAACTATAAATAAATTAAAGATTAAACAAGGATGAAAACGAAAAAACTACGGAGCGCGGAGTTGATAACGAATGCTACAATCTAATATGGCGTACTGAGTGAGAATCTTCCTCGTTTATGCGCTGCATTACCATGTATTCAGCCGTGCGAACAAAACCACTAGTACTACGCTCGGTTCGCAAGCTACAAACCGATCGTCGTGAAGTAAAAAAGAATTAATAGGATTTATGGGCGTTCGTTCGTAGCGGTGAGTTGCCGTACGTCGAAATACCGTAAAACAGGGACACCCTGTATAGAATTTCTTTTTAATACTCCCGAAACGATTTATCCACGAAAGTCCAATTGTAGAATCGAGTAAATCTTGTGTTTTAGCGTAATGAAGGTAAAACATTACGAACGAAGGAACTGAGTAACCTCTCCGTTAGCAAATAAAATACTCGTATATAACGGATGCCCTCCTGCAAAGGAAATGAACACAAAGGCACACAATCATTCACTTCCCAGGAAGCGAAAAATTTGAAGCCATTTTTTCTTAAACAATATGTGCTTCCTGGCATCTTACTTTCCTTGTGAACGTTTCCAAGGAGTTGGCATAAACTGCTATTAAGAATGCAAATGCATACATGAAGAGGGGCTTTCTAGTTCAATTGCTAAGAGGTTCTATAATATGCCTTTATAAATCGGCTATCCTCTTGATGTTTAGAGACGAATCATCGGCTATATAACAGCACACTTTACGTTCGACCTTCCTCTAAAGATATTGTCAGAGCTCCCCGCATATCTTGTTAAGAGAGGCTGTTTCGCAGCTCTCGATGACCAGCCCCGCCATTGACTAGTAAGAAAAGCGTCTCTCAGTGTCGTTCAGAGAGCCCCAACACAATAACGCGTTGTTTCGTTAGTTGCAAAGCCGCTGTTTGTATAGACGAGTGTTTCGGTCTGTCCTTCGATTCTTGTTAATATATTGTTGATATTTAATGTTATGCACGATGAAATTTTCAAGGGTGTGATTTTTTCTGTTTTCAACGGGTGCCCGTTCGAGTATATGTACATCATTTCTAAATTGAATTGTACTTAGAAATCAGAGTGTGCAAATGCTTGTACCAGTCTTTTACTGAGTCTTTACCTTCGTCTTTTCTCTGAACAGTGTCATATTATAGCTGATGTTTTCTTCAGTATACAAGCGAACTCCTTTTTCCGACCCGATGCCACACGTTCTTTTGAACTCGCATGAATTATGGGTCACACTTTTTTCAAAACTGAATATGTCATGCACGTAATGTATATTTCTCCATCTATGATTCTATGCATTATTTTTGTTGTAGGCATTGTGTAATAAGTTCACAAGCTCTGCACCAGCGTCTCATTAATGCAATAAGGAAGCAGATGATCGCAACACTTGGATTATGGGTAACGAGTCCGTTGGATTCGGTGGTGCAACACATTAAAGTGATGGAAGCCTCTCTAGAATTACGGAAGCTGATTATGATTAGCCGCTGTGGACTCCGACAAAAATGATGAAATCTTTCAGTGAACAATAACAGAAACGTTAAAGCGAATGAACATACTGTTTCTCTCATACTGTTTCTCTGTATGAAACGTATATATTTTTACGTTTATTGAGGTAACAGTGTTGTCTTACATTGTTCAATATTTCTTTTTTGTGACGTTATTTTTATCATTTGTTGTTTGATACATTTGAAATTTCTGTTACATGACATTCCCTGATCAGTTTGGAGCATCTCTTCATTGAAAGACTTCTTCAGGGGCTACCGTAAATATAACTACTTTTTACATTCTCCGGAGCATTCTGCTTCCCTACAGATAAGAAGGACTCTTTAACTTCTCTTAAAAGAGTTGGCTAATTGTGGGTCCTAGTTAACGTCCCTCCGAGGACGTTGCAGTCCGTGTACATTTCCTGAGCTATCATCGGGAGGTTCAGCTTCACTATATACACTAGTTGTGAGAATCTGTTGTGGATTTTTATTTCATAGTTAAGAAAGTTTTATTTTCTTGATTTCTTTCGTGATTATGTAGCTGATGAATGATTTGTTGACAAACAAATTTTCGAGTGTAATAGTTCTGCAGTTCATTTTTTGTCGGTGAGAGATGGTTTTCACTTGATTAAACAACGCGTTCGATCGCTTGCATCTAAAGTATTATTGAAAGTAAACTCTCCACATCCGTTTCCGTATGTTCGGAACTGCAGCTGGCTACACAACATCACTGACATTTGAATGTGTTCTACTATACGTGAGCGAAGTATTAGTTAACCTTGCGAGGTTGTAAAGGTTTAGAAGTTGTTACTGAACTTCCAAGCTTCGAAAGCATCTTGAGAATAATGTTGCTACCGAATAAAACAATTAACCTGTAGCCAATCCTTACAATACAATATAACTGCTAAAATTTTTACAGGATTTAGGGTGCGTCCTAGGCTGACGTCCCGTGTTAAAACTCCATGCTTATCTATGTTATGTCTTTAGGTTGAGATGTCGTTAGTTCTTTAGGTTAAGATGGATTGCAGTTTTTCCTTGTACTCAAATTTTTGTTTCGTGTCAGAATACTTTCAGATGTCAAAAATTAAAAAATCGTAATAATGTTCAAAGCTATTTTTATTACATCGCTCTTCATCTGATTTTCCCTGGCACTCAAGTTCTCAGAAGCCGTATGTCCTATTTCCAGGGGTATTCAGCCTCCTTTTTCCACTGAAGAATTCTAATGTTTCTTTCGTTGCTATGCATTTAAGAGGTGAAGCCTCACTCAAGCGAGAGCTCAAACTCCTCTTCAATAGTACTCCGCGTCTCCCTGTTCCAGGAAAACTCTTGCTCTACTGATATACAATGCAGAGTCTAACACTATAATTTGCGATACCTAGACTAATCTACTGCTGTGCGTGGGCTTCTCTATTGCCTACGTGGGCGAGCTGGTTTACAGCAGTGCCTAAATTGGTCTAGTGCGTTCTGTATAGTCGACCTCCTTCATATTTGTCTTCCACACTCTTTCAATTTTTTATTTGTCACTCTCTATACGCTCCCAGTCTTTGTTAAAACACTCCTTGAGTTAATGTTGTGATTAAACTTTTATGATAATATCCAGGAACTTATCGTATACATGATATTTTATATACTATAATTTTATAGCGCGTACTGAGCTTTTTGAGCCACGCCATACTTGCTGAGCCACACCACATGAACAACGACACGGTCTCTGTCTTAAGTTTCCTGTGCATGATGGATTAGTCATTTACCTGTTGGAGGTTGCAAGAAAAGATGGAGTGTCAACTGTACTGATATTTTACTGACAGTACTGCGTATAATAATAGTAATGATTCATTCAAGGCTCTTACTCGGAGTGCCGTTAACGAATCGCCTAAGGAACACAAACAAAATTGAAGAGTTAGAACGCTGTCGAGTGTTAGAATGTCAAATTAGTCAAGCGAGTGCTGACTGTGGAAACTCGTGTAGGGGTTATAGACCGGCTTTGATGTAAAAATGCGTTCGTACAAAAATCTCAAGACCCTAAAATGTACTCTAGTAACATTACGAGCTAAACCTTGGTAGTGAAATAGCAACAGAAGCCTGTTGTTTGGTATGTCATTTATATTCTTGAGATCACATCAGCTCTTGGGACTTGAGAAACCAAATATTTGGCTATATGTTAACATGATATTTATAAAAATTTACTGTATGTATTATAAATGAATCAAAAGAGCAATTAAAAATTACTGTGAACGATTTCCCAGGACGGTTGTTTATAAACAAAACATATGGTGGCCTTCAGGGCTTTCTGTTTATTTCATTGCTGTACGATTGCGAAATTGATCCTCGTGTGTGGGCTTGTGTCGTGTGGGACGTGCCGCTGAGGGATTGCCTCATAGTGGCTTTCATTAATTATTGCTAATCAGTGTTGCTTTGTTGTCTTAATGCATGCAAGTTTCGCTCCTAATTTGTGCCCCTGTCTGTTGGCAGAGCGCTCTGGCAGCGTTTCTGCATAACGTGGAGCGAGGTGAGTTCTTTACTCGCTACAATTTGCACGATTTATTTATACAGAGCTTGAATGCTGCTTGCCAGCTTTTACTTGAGTGCTCTCGAGCTACGCAACAAATTTTGCAAACCTTTAACTATGTTCGCTGCTTGTGCAGTTGCAGCTACCCAGCACGGCAGCATCCCCACTTACCTGCTGCCTTCCTTCTGCTTGTCTGCGCGAAGAATTACCTCGGCACGCGTGACAAACTGTGCCCATTTCCTCTTATGCAAACTTTTCTAGCGCTAGCAGTAAATGTGTTTATTTGCAGCCCTTCGTGGAGAAGACATTCAACGTAATTACCGCGTCGCCTCTGTTTCTGGGAGCAACTTGCGTTTTGAACACCAACATATTCGTGTTTCAAAGTTTGCGCCTGTTCTTGACGTTTACACTATTTCCTAGATTATACTTCCACGTAAATTATTTTCATCATAAATATCTGCACCTGTATCTCTCGCCAGTCGGAACTCTCTTACCTAATACTAACAGAAATATTACCTTTACGTTTCTTTTATTGCCTACGATCCTAATTTGAGCAGTAAACTGGGTGATAAATCACGACTCCCACTTTTGCTAAATAATTTTCTTTCTCTGTAGCGTTTACGTTTCGTTATTAAAAATTACGATTGATACATTTCATTCACATAAAATATTTTCCATGTTTTCATTTCGAATATTTTTTATTTTGCTTACACTTCTCATTCATCTCTGTTTATACACATTTCAAATAACCGTTAACATAATAGGGCAATCGTTCCACCACATGCTCCTCCTCAGGAGTTCAGAAGTTCTCATTTCTTTGTCTCAACCTATCACCAGCTTGGTCGACTGGTGAGCGAATCTGCTTGCGAACGGAAAGACCCGGGTTCGAATTCCGCTGCCGACATGGTTGATGTAGCTAGAAATACGGCATGGGACGTGGGTATACAACCGAATAATTATCGAAGTAATTATCCGACCCAAGAATGGGCCAGAAGGTTCATTCCTATAGCCTAATTCTATTCTATTCTATTCAACTTGTGAACAACTTTAAGGATGAATGAATTTCGTGAATAAAAATGAAACTGAATTTCCTGGTCTCAGTGACACGGAATTTACTCACCCACTATGAAACCGAATTTGCTGACCACAATGAAACTTAATTTCTTGGTCTCAATGAAACGGTATTCTCTAGTCTTAATAAAAGGGCAATTTATGGTCCTATAAAACATTTTCTAGTGTGTATTGTGAAAGGGCAATTACTGGTCTCCATAAAATAATATTTTCAGATCTCAGTAAAACTGTATTTCCACTTTTAAATGAAACTGAATTTTCTACTCCTAATGAAATTATCTTTTTTGTTTCCAATAAAACCGCATTTCCTAATCTCTTTGCTGTGCACCTTTTGCAACTTGTCCCCATCTGTCATCCTCTGGTGATGAAGGTACACCACTTTATGGCCGAGTGTTTTTTAGCAGCCTGCCAAAAGGCGAGTTGAACTTTAAAGGCCTCGAACTTACGAAACAATGAACTCCGCTTAGGGAAGCGCGCTGGAAACGGTAGCAGTTTGTTTGTCTGAAAATTGTCCATAGTTTTACGTTCGTACGGAAAAATATGAGGATGGTTACTTCTCTTTTTTCCCTTGTTGCACATTTGAAACTCTAATTTGTGTTATTTTCTAACACAATTTTTATCTGTGAAACACAATTATATGGCCCATCTTTACTCCTATCGCTGGGAGTGATGAATATGTGTTATACCGTATCTGTCTCTGGTTTTTTACTAAAAACTTTCCTGAACTGAAACGAATTAATAATAATAGTTTAGTGTCGTCAAACTATTCAGGTTTCTAGAGTATTACCGGCTTCGAGTACACTGTGAACGAATGAAGGATTATATTGTAAGGTCGAAAATAATTTAAGTACTCATTATGCAAGCTATCGAAAATCTCACATAAAGTTAGTGAATGATTGGCCTGAGTTTTCTAATCACTTTAACTCATGTTTTATTTCATCCGTTTGGTACTAGAAAAAGGTAGAAGTCACCTTAATTTATGTTTATAGTCACAGCTCAAGCTCACGTGTTAAAATTCTTAAGAAGTTCCTAAGGCTTTTACTAACAAACAATATCAACAATATTTTACAAAAAACAATAGAGTTTCAACACGTCATAATCTTGAACAATTTTGTGAAGTTGCAAAATTAGAAAATATTGTGCTTTCAACGCTAGTCACCGTCATGTAAAATCGAATCCCTCAAATATATGATGATAGAATAGAATAGAATAGAACTGAATAGAATAGAATACAGCAACTGGAGCGAGTCATCTGTTCCATACTTGGGTTGCTACCCAAGCCCCATGCCGCCACACGTAAAGGCATCAATCACGCACATGCACCTCAATAACTCACAGACATTTCAGTTACGTGCACATGCCTTAATCACGCGTAGGAAGTTCAGTCTCACACTGCAATTAAACACAAGCCCAGGAATTAAGAAGAACATATAATCAGTAGTTTACGAATTCAGGTACTCATCCAGTATGTATTTATCGAGACGATTTTCAATATGTTCACAGTGCCAGAAAAAAACGATATTTTCGGTCAGCTGGTTTCAGGTTTTGGCAATTTTAACTGGAAAAAAGTTCAGAGCCTGAGATTTCGCTTTTTTATTATTAGGAAATGACTTTTATTTTTGGTTCCCATATTATCTTTTCCGTCGAAAACCCTTCTAGGGTAACATCATTAAAGCCGTTGAGGCATTTATAATCTCAAGGACTTGTCCTCGCAGTTTTCTTAGTTTTGCAATATTAAAAACACTTTTCGTAACTGAAATTACGTAGTTCAGGAATGATTTTCGTTGTTTTACGCTGAATTTTCACGCATTTTTACGTTTTTCGCCCCTTGTTTGTCAGATGGCAAAATGATAATGACTCTTCAATAGGTGTGTAATGACATTCATCGTGTGCTGGAAATGTCGGTTCCTGGTGCTAACGAGTGTTATAATACTACTGAACATTTTTCAACGTTTTAGCTCATTTGCTCAGTTTTGATCCATTGTAGTATACGATTGGGGCCTGATTTAATAGTTACTATTTCGGTGGACGACTTGTGGCCGAGTTTCGTGCTGTCGGCGAGTTTGTTGATTTTACTGATGACTCCGACGTCAACGGCGTTGATAAAGATGATGAAGAAGAACTGGATCAAGCCATAAAATTTCTTAGGCTGGTGTTGACTGTTAAACTACAACTCAGTCGTGCACTTGAACTGTGAGATGAAAGCTTGAAGAACAGGGAAGAGGAAGGGAGGGAGAGGAGCAGGGGAAGATTGAGAGGAATGTGAACTGCCTGGACACGCAGGACGTTTTGGTATGCGGGGGTACGCCTAGACGTCTGTTCATGGACTGGAGTTTTCACATGGACTAAAATGGCGTTCGTTTTAATTTCTTAGTTAGTTGCATAACGAATTCCTTTGAATTCAGTTGGTTTGTATGTTTCGTAGGATTCTTTTTATTTCACTTCACACGTTCATAGCTTGAGCACCGCGGCAGCGTGTGTCTATTCTGGATAAGGTCCAGTTGTTTTAGGTAATCTCACTTCATTGACAAGTACTTGTTAATTCATCTTCACTATGTTTGCAAGGGATGAGTATACAACCACACATTCATAAGTTTGTCCTAAAAATTCGAATTTCTTTTTCTATTACTTATTCAAAATTTTTGACTCATCACTGACTAATTAGAGAATACATTCCCCAAAAATTGTTGACTTTGCCAATTTGATGGGCATGGGCCTCTCATATGCACTTGTTTTTTGTAAATTTATTTCAGCCTCTTGTAAAGAACCAGTGAAGTGAACTTTTACGTCCCACAGCGACTAAATGTCCTGCAATTACAGACTCAGATGCCATCAGAGCTTCTCGCTGGCAGGCGCGCTGAGCGAAGCGCTCGAGTTTCTAATCTGCGACGCGTGCTGTATTTTGGTCCGCAATGAGGCTGTAACTGCCAGGACCAGAACCAAAATTTGGTGCCTGCACATTTTTGAGCGCCTTGGGAAGGCTCTGGCGGTACGAAACAAAGGCGGCCTGAGCCGCGCGCAAAGTCCCGTAATTTGCCTCGCCTCAGCAACTACCAAAGCAATAAAGCTTCCTCACTAAAATAGCTCGCTTTCGGAAAACATAAAGTACACCATACCGTTTTCTTCGTCACACTTTGACTCAACTCAGAATCATAAAGAATTGTGAAACTGAAAAATGATACATCGTATGGCAAAAAGAAATACAAGCTATTCGAGCGTGGAACGATCCCTGCTATTTTAAAACGGAAAACTTTATAGTATTTTTCATGACTTACAAGCACAACACTTACTAAGTCTCCCTTTAAGTATTTTTTTATGATCAGTAGTCCCACTAAACTTTATATATAGCCTTTTTTTAGAGTTTTCGTATTTTTCAGACAGCCTGTTGTGAACATGGAAGACAGTAGGCTCAGTCTGATCTGTATCAGCCCCATGCACATCATGAATTAATAATTGCGTTTATATAAGTTCTCCCTCTCTTATATTTTTCTTGTGCTGGTTCAGTTAAATAATTAGCGCTTTAAGTCTTAAATTCTTGTTACCATCAAGTTAGGCGCTCTCACAGCACTTGCTTCGCCTGATTTACTTCCTGGGACGCAAGAATAAATATCGCACGGCTCACTATTGACTTTGGCTGCCGCTACTTAGAACAATTGTCCCAAGTCTCCCCAAGCTGTTGGAAGCGCTTGGTATTTCTAGACAGGTGCAGAAATTGGAAATAGGCCGCACTGCAACAAGCGTACATTTACAAGCATGTGAGATCGAACAGTGATAACAAATTAGCGCCCGCTTTACATACATAAGTCTTCTTGTGGCATTACTCGATGTAAAACAAGTGAAAGTCGCACCTCAGAGCAAAATAAACGCAAGCTTTTAGCTTCGACGCCAGCCTTTGATTTTAAGGGTATCATTACTTATAAATGTGCGTTGCGTAAAACTTATTCCTTGCTGCAATTCCTGACGCTCCCTTGAAAGGCAATTAGGGCACATTGAGCGGGCCTGTGGCTCAGTCTGTCGTTACGGTGCGCAATATCCCCGTTTAAGTTGCGTTATAGCTACATATTATTCTGCCGTTAAAAAAGAATGCATGTTGCAGTTTCCCAAGAAATGAGCTTACAATTCGTTTGCCCCCGAGCTGGTATGAGAGCATGTGGCTGTAGCACGAGCGCTTGTCGCGACTTCTGTGTAGTCCTATCGCTGTTTAAAAAAATTTTGTGTTGCATGCGGTAAGTCTTGTGTAAGCGTCTAAACGTTTCCGTGTTCGCTTCATCGTAATTAATAGAAAAAATGTAGGAAAAATAAAGAAAACGGGTGCGGATGCCCTTCATGAGGGTCGTTAAAATAACAAAGTTAATATAAGAGATACTTGCATAATAGGAGTTAACTGGGGAAAATAATTATGACACTTTAAGAATTTTTTAATAACATCTTGGATTTTGCACTTATAGCTGTGAAAAGTTCTATGTAGAACTTATACGATACGTCAATCAATATCTACTTTCGTTTTTTACGAACTCGATGTACAAGGAAATGAAATTATTTGTGAAAATTAGTTTTTCAGGGTTTAAATAATTGCGAAAATTTGTACTTCAGAGTTACTTATAAGTAACTCTGATTAACAGAAGGAGAAAAAGTGCGAATATTTTCGTAAATAAATTCTTTTCATATATGTAGGCATTTTGCAAGTTAATTAACTGGTTTTTAGAATCATTACAGATTGTTAAAAAATTCTACTTCTGATGAAGAAGAAAAAGGGTAAATTTCTGCCTATCATCCTGAGGGAAAATCTATAAGTTTCACTGCAATAAAATTATCAAGGTCTCGTGAGGGGGTGAGGAATCAATGGAAATATCCAAAACGCTATGGCTTGATGAAACTGACCATCTAAGAGCACAGCTGAAGCTCGACATCGACTCTCGACTTCAAAGAGTGAATTATACTTACGAGACCACCGACAGAGTGTAAATTAACCGGTCACTGCAAGAAAAGTTTGCAAACTTCTACAGTTTCCTTCTAGTTTCGCATGTTGAAACAGAAAAAAGCATTAGGTTTAACAGCAGAAAATTAAAAAAACGATTAGAGTGAAAAAAAGAAAAAATAACTTGGGTCAAGATAGAGAGAAAGAGAGAAAGAAAGAAACTTTATTTTCAATCAAATATACAGTACATATACATTGAATTTTAATTCTTAATTCTAACGTCTTAAGAATAGTGATGATACTCCAAAAACTATTCTCGTCCCTTGTGCTGCATCATGAAGGAGAGGCTCGTAGGGGCGCTTCGATGAGCTCGATGAATGTCTAATCTTTTTTCGGGTGTCTGGCGTCGCAGCATGCTGGACTTGTTTCTCGTCTGCCGATCATCACAGGGAAACAGACCAAAATAGCTACTGGAATTGAACCTGGTTCTTCTCGTATCGCAAGCAAAGATGCACACCTCTCTACCATTGTGGCAGCACAGTAAGGAATAATAACAAACAGTGGTGTTTCTGATGAGAAGTAGTTTAATTTTTATGGATCTTATGGCTGCCAGCATAACTGGCATGGTTTAAGAGAAGAGGAGCAACTTACTTTATAAAATGACTATTCGACGCAGGATCTGTAATGTTTTTCTGTAACTGGTGAAGCTGATTTAGTGCTCATGAAAGGTCAACAAAACTCTGCACAATACATCGCTGTATTGGAAGAAAGTTTTGGGAAATTTTTAAATATTCTTGGTAGCAATAATACAATTTTTAGCAGGACAATGCTGCAATTCACACTTCTAAGGTCTTCAAAAACTGGTTTGAAGGGAATAACATTACAGTTTTAGGCAAGCTATCAAAATCTCCTCACTTGAACCTAACAGAAAACCTGTTGGTAATTCTATTAAGATGAGTTTACAATGATTGAAGGCAATTTAAAGATAGAGAATACTTGGTCTTGCATTAAGAATTAAATTAACTAAATTGAGGAGAAATTCCTTTGGAACTCTCGTAAACCTCCTTGATTCAAAACTGAAACGATGTATCGAAGCTCAGCTGTCGAAATGAAATAAATGAAAATACTTAATTTGTTGCAAACTTTTGTTAAATACAATGTTGCAATCCTGTTTTATCCCTTTATGTGTCCACACTGAAAAATATTTTTTTTAAGTTATGGTTTTTTCTTTTAGAGTTGGTAAAAGCTAAAGCCAAAACGTTCCGCCACGCAAAGAAAGAATCAGCGTTTTTTTGTAGAATGCTGTTTTGAATTCGCTTCTTGTTAGGCTGGCTTAGTTTTTCTCAATTTTTTGCACATTTAGCTCTTTCGTAATATAGATCAAGGTTGCATTATTTGTTTCACCCAACTCTTTTTTATGTTTAAAATACTCGCTGCCCCTCCTTGTATTCTTTTGGAACTCCTACATATATGTAGCTCTATACATTATACGCGTATGATCTACAATTTTAAGTTCTTATTTGAACATATAAAAGCAAGAGGTGTGAGCTTTCAATATTTATGGCAACATAGGGTTAATTCATAAGAGAAAATTTTTGTATTTCGGCTTCCACATCTAAATTTTATATTATATTAAAATGTCGACAGAAATTTCTTATGTATGCTGTATAATTTTTAAAATATACGACTGTAATTGTCAAGATTTTTTCAAAAAGTAGTTAGCTTTGTAACACGTGCTTTAGTCTATGATAGCACAGCATTTTGCTAGGCTTCTCATATCTTTAAAGCTTGAGACCTCAGTATTAAATTGCAATCAGTTTGAAGACTCCCCTTCCAATTGGAAGACTTAGGCATTCATGCAAGACATTCTCTGAGCACTCACTCTCCACTGAGCTAAGATTGACAGAATCACTGCAGAGATCAGTCTCATCCGACAATATCCCCCCTATCATTCAAGCCTGAAACTTTCTCTTCATTCCATTACGCGGTGTTAACTCACGTCCGGCGGTGGCGCATCCGCCTGTAGTCTTGCAGGGCTGTTGCATGGTTGTTCCTAACAAATGAAAGCAGATCGACAGTAGCGATAACGGGCCGTTACGCCATTGTTATGAGCACCGTGATGGTCGTTTGCAGTCCATGCTTCCCCTGTTGATGGTCGTCAGAGTGCTGCTCGTACCTGCTTGGCTGGGGGAGCTGCTCGCTTGCCTCAGCCGCTGCAACTTTGTTTGCCCCGAAGTTGCTCGTCTTAACTTGGCTTCTTCGGCCGCCGAGAGCCGACAGAACTTGCTGATGTTGTTTCATAAGTTGAACGAGTACATTTTGCATGAGAGATGAAATGTTCTTCGGTGTTTGCCGCTCTTTGCGTTAAACGTTCATTCATTTAGGTTAACTTCACTTTCATTTTTTAAATATCTTCTATAGTTATGGCTATACATCGAACAAAAGTCATAGTTATGGATGCTGACTTATTGTAGCTAATGCATCTTACTTCATATGCACTAAAGCTATGTTGTTTTATCGTTTATTAGACTGCATCAAAATACAGTTCATAAATTGGCATCAACGAGAAAGTTGCCAGTATTCTGTTGTGTTTATTTCTTCAATTGGAAACTGTGCGAGTGAATCATTAGGTTTCGAATCTTTTATGGAGAACCATGCTTTTGCAAAACATGATATTGATTAAAATCATTGATGAGAGTTCTTGTGTTCTGTTCCCCAAAAACATTTCAGTGTAGCTAATTGTTTCATTAAGCCTGCTTATCATATGACTAGATTCCATCTTATTGTTCTGACGTTCATTGCTTGTTACTTTCATTTTTTACAACTGTTTCATTACCTCTCATAGCCGCATCACATCGGTAGGAAAACCCATAAATCTAAATATAGTTCACAATTTTTTATTACTTATAATATATTTTCTATTTTCTGTGCCTAGCACTGTAATGACGTCTCTTCCTACTTCCAGTCTTAAAGTTAACGTAGCAATAAACTGACGGGACGAACTTAGTCAAATAATGACATTAATTAAGCTGGAACTCATCTTTTGTAAAGTGCGTTTTGAGACGTTTCAAAACTTCCTGTTTATTCAATGGAAATACTGTAAATAGTTCGCTTTGCAACCTACGTAGAACTAATATTTAGTATTTCTGAATTATGGAAATGAGCAAATTTAAACAAAAATTCTCGTGTTGACGATATACAAACACATGAAATCTGCACATGTTGACAAGCTGGCTGTAATCAGTGACAGACACCAAAGGGAGAAATCTTGTGTCGTACTTCACTAATTGTTTGTAAATTTTACATCAACTTGAGCGCATCGTCATGCTCGGTCTCAGGTCGTACGTGGCAAGGTGATCTCACTGTGTGCTCTAACTCACGTGGAGATGTGTGGGCAGAACTGTGATGCGCAATGCGTAGTGTACTCATAAACCACAGACTAGTGTGGAAGCAGAGTTTAGTTTAAATAGACAACAACCTTACTATTTTTTATTATTCTATTGTATCACAGTATAATTTTGATCTTTAAACTTAGATATTAAAAAGTAAATGCATAGTTTTTTGTATTCAGTATGATTCATGACCGGAAAAGTCATGAAAGGCATAGAAAACGGACTTCCGCGGAGGAGTTTTAATTGGACGAGCTCTTTTTAATTACTCTTTTATATTTCTTTGATATAAATCTCTTTTCTCGGGAGCAAATTAACATGCATTTATTCAGCGTAAAATTTAGAATGAAATATCCTATAGGAAAATCATGACTTTATAATCCAATCTAAAAAATAATTAGGTTTCATTGTCGGCGATTGTTAGGTAAAACTAAATGAGCTTGCATTTCAAAAGAACATGCCTTTTCATTGGGTGAATATTTCTAAATTTTACCAAAAAAATTATTATTCAGGGAAAACTTTAAATTGTTACATCCTCTATTTGAAATCTTAGATATCTGTGTCCAGAAAAAAGTGAAAGGTGAAAAAGGAGATCAGAAAATAGGGAAAGCCAACTTACTGTTCGCTGAAAAATCATGATTTTCATTTCAATTTCATTACCTAGTTAACTGCATTCACATTACCATTAACTAACTGTTGATATCACGAAATCGTATCAATAGGATTAGAAACACGGAATATTTTCAAAATTTTCAATACATTTTGTTTTGTTTGGCACTGTAAAAGCAGTGTCGTGACTGCAGATTTCCCTCCCGCTGCCTTTGCAGTTCGTACGCTACAAAGCAATCTGGTGCTGGCGCTTATCGCTCCCTAAATGCCATTAAATTTGGTGGCTTTCACTTGCGCAAGCCCTCCGCGCACCACCGCTCCTTGCTCGGTACAGTGGCCATAATAGAGGCCCTGAAAGTACTGGTCTAGATATAATTTTAACTATTGTCGGTTTTAACAAAATATAATGTTTTATAATAATTGTTAGCCCATGCGTGTAAAAAGCTTTAAATCTATCAAAACTTTTAGTACGATGAATAAAACTTGGGATAGAGTTATTCTGGTTCCAGCGTCCTGTTCAGAAGCTGTAATACTTAAGTTTTCGTTGTAAATCAGAAATATTTTTGACTCATCGATATTAGGGATACTCTGAATCCCTTTATATGTATACTGTGCTTAATTGAGGTTCCATTGTACTAGCATAATTTTTCACTGCGTTCAAAACTTTGATCACAAGTACACTTTGACTTGACCACTTGTGCAGTTGCGTCAGAGTCCTACGCGTGGATGATGCTCACGTGACATTCAGACGATGCTGGTTGAACTTGAAGTGCGATGCGTTGTTGTGGTCCTTATGCTGGTTGTCATTGAAACCTTCTCGCCTGCCTGAGCCTAACTTACATGGTCTTCTGGGAGATCTAAAATTATGACGGGAGTTTTGAGTGAGTCGATGAAGCTCGACCAACAATGGGCAAAGTCTTTTTGACGGTGTTGCTGTGCTAGTGGTTGAATTGTTTTCTCAAGTGCATTGACCTTGAGCTGTAGGAAATTACTGGAAGAAAGAAAGAACAAGAATTGAAGCCTGTAGCCTAAGTGTAGAATATTTAAAAGTAAGGCAAGATAAAATTACGAGAGGATCTTGCACTTATGTAAGGGAAATGCCAGGTCAAAGTGCCGTATCACGTGCCTTAAAAATTGATCGCTGATTTGTGCATTTCACATGGTAATAAATCCATTTAACTCCCAACAATCCCAGGTCTACAAATGAATGTTGAACGTTGTTGAGACTTTCAAAATTAAAGACACTATTCTGTATGAGGCGGCGAAGTATAGAAAAAAATAAATTTCTTTTATTATATGACTGCATGAAAGATTTTTAGGATGTAAACTCACGCAAGGAAACACCAATGGGTTTTTTGGTTATCGAGCCTTTCTTAGGAATAACTTCAACGACGTTTTTGGATAATTTGATAATGCGCATCATCAAATTTTGCGTAAATATACAGTATTAAGCCGAGTGCTCTTCAGTACACATAAATTTAGATAACGAACAAGCTGTGCTCTCTAAGATGGAGTGATTTCTAAAGTTCAAGTATATGAGTCCAGGGAATTCGAAGGTCTCAATTCTTGTACACAGAATACCTTGAAATTTTACTGATTTTGCCTCTCGGATTCGGGAGCATCTTGTTGATTAATTGGCGTCAGAGCTTTCAATTTTGGAATTAACCCTGGGAACAATTTGGCCGTGCGATTAGAACAAATAAACTGCAAGGTTAATTTTTCACTTTCTCTATGGTCAGTAAATATCAGACTAGTGTTTCAATTACGTTAGATCATCCTAACCAAACAAACCCTAGGTAGTATTTTACCACTCTGAGCCTGCGTATTATTTTATGGTGTTTACTATTACCCTGAACCCAAAGCAGAGGTTTCTGGTGCAAGAGTATATGAACAGCTTCAGCTAAACACAGGTCTGCTACACAGGGGAATACGTGCATCCACACAAAATTTCCTGTCGCTAACATTGAATTTAGACTCCAATTTTTTCCCCACTTTAATCGTAATTTCTGTTGGATGTATCATATTTAATGAGCTAATAAGCTCTCATACGAAGTGGTAGTATTTGTTACTGTGGAATAACTACTCTCAGTAACTTTCAACCTTTTTGGAATCTTGTGAACTCCACGTTGGCGTGCACACAAATTCGGGCTTTCGTAAATTTGGTTTTAGATTTTTCCGCTATTTTACAATAAATTAATTTTGTAGGCGTAAGGTAGTCAGGGATAGGATTATTAACTAAAACCTACGGTAAATTAATATTTATTAGATTATTGGCAGCACTTTTTTGTAGAAATTAGGGGAATAGATTAGAAACCTTGTGCCTACACTTCACAACTCCAATCTATATTAATTATTGGTAAACAAATCTGATCACTTACCACAGAATGTTTTACCCTGCAACACGTGCATATATGCTTGAAGACTATCAGTTGTGTTCATACGCTCATAGAATAGAATGAGAATAGAATAGAATGAGGCTATAGGAACGAACCTTCTGGCCCATTCTTGGGTCGGATAATTACTTCGATAATTATTCGGTTGTTTACCCAAGTCCCATGCCGTATTTCTAGCCGCGTCAACCATGTCGGCAGCGGGATTCGAACCCGGGTTTTTCCACTCGCAAGCAGATTCGCTCACCAGTCGACCAAGCTGGTGATTCATAGATCATAGATCATACATCATAGATGCATACTATATATATATATATATATATATATATATATACTATATATATATATATATTCATGTTCTTTAGAAAACATTCAGTGAGAATTAAAACTAACTGCAAACGTGTGTGTAATTAAATGAATACTTTTTCTAGAATTAATTTATCTCTTATTCATATATGACTTTCAACATAATTTCATTCCCTCTGAGCAAGCAATTTTCTAGGCATAAGACTCTTTCCACGCATTTTTTTCTACATAGCTCCTAAAACATATCTATTTCTTCCTTATTTTTTTCAGGGATGTTTAATTTAGCCAGCTTGCATTAATGGTTGTGCTTATCTTTCTAGTCATAACTCTGTTTTCACATTTTTGTATCAATTTTTTTAATTCTGAAGATATCATTTCCTTATTATTTAAGAGTTGCTGATAATTTATGAGTTGTGTTTCGTGATAAATTAAAGAAGTGAAGTAGCGTAGCGTACACAAAAGTCACCGAAAGCAAACGTTTAAAATTAAAGCACCACGTTGAAAAAGGTCCTGCATAACAAATCCGTTCACGACCATACTGAATCGCTCCACTGAATGTTGAATGCTTATTTTCGTGAGTGCCATGAATGAGGAAGCATGTGAGTTGTCGGCCTAAAAAGTTGGTGTTCTGTTTTGGTGGAAACGCAGCTCCGGAGAAAACTTAAATCACGCGTTAGTGCCAGGCTTTCCCTTTAACACGCGCGCTCTGCACGATTGAGACTCCAAAACGCTTCTCCTGAATCACCGAGTTCAGAGAACAGAATTCTGTTTCATATAAATAGCGAACGTTGAAAAAACTCGAGCTAGGCGACTGAATATGGAGCGAACGTGAAGGTAAATTTCTATTCCGACAACGGCTTTTTTGTGCTTCGTTTTCATTTTAAATTACGAATATTTCACTTTTATTTCGCGCTTTAGAATCTATAACAAATCTTCAACTTCATGTCAACACTGCAGTTTTAAATGAGTGTGTTTTCACTTCTTTTTACGTGCCAGCAGTGCATGCGATAAATTGGGCTGTCCGAAAAATTCGAGCTGATCTCTCGAGGCGGAATCGAGGGAAAACGAATTTTCATGTTAAAATTTAAAGCTTTCGGTGAAAATGCTGTCAACTGTAGGTGCATTTTGTCATTCCTGAAACAAGGTAGTCTTAATGTCAAAATTCGCTGTATGTCGTAATTTGTAACTCTTAGTACTCGTTTTATGATGAAAGGGTCTGATTGCGTACGCTGCATCTGCTGCTTCATCCGTGCAGAAAAAAAGTATCGAAGTTCCACCAAATTGTGAAGTGGAGATACGAAGTGAAGGTGAAAAAGTTGGCACAACTGTCCAAACATGGTTGGCGAGATTCATAGCCATAACATTAATAACGAGCAGTTAGAGGCGGAACCTAAACTTTGTGTTGTTGCAAAATAAAACGAACGTCTCACGTTGTGGAAGCTATAGCCATGCATAAGTAAACAAGAAGTATTACATTACCCATGAGCATTTCGTGAAGCTATTTCGTGTTCATCGAAAATCCCTTTAAAACATTGCTTTGCTACAAATCTACGAAATTTAAGGGAAATTTGTGGAAGATAAAATTCCTAAGTAATTTCTTCCTCAGAGCTTCAGCTGTTTTTTTCTCTATCATGGATGACATGTCCTTTAGAAGCTGAGTCAAACAAAGTTAATGGTCTTTTAGTTTTATTTTTATCCAGGATTATAGAAGTTATTTTTTATCCAGGATTATAGGAGTTCAGATTTTTCAATGATAAGAATTACAGATCACCGCAAGAACGGAGGTGCTAATTTTAGAGGTGATTAGGTGTGGCGTCACGAGGAAAACTTGGAACGTCACGAGGCTATCCACTGCTTTGGAATGAATAATAAGGTGATTGCTCCTTTATAAACATGAGCCTCTTGGTTAATTATTTACAACTACGAAATAATAATTCAACATGCAACTGCAGCGTACTGTAACTTCAGACTAAAGAGGTAATGCCATTCAGCTTGCCGGCTCTAAACCTCAATAGACGTTGTAGTGATTTCGTTATCATCACTCTCCGGCCCCAACAACCCTCAGACATCTCTTATCTCCGAGTGGACATTGAATATCTTTAACTTACTCGTAGTGAACGCATGAGGGAACCCAATGGGAGAAAAGGCATTTAAAGGCAGGATGAGTTTAATAGTTCATACTTAGATATTTGAATATGATATTAGTTCTTGGTTCTTTGTTGCGTACGTCTGCCGATCCTGTCCGTAGACAAGATGGCTGGTTTCTGCTTTCTTTGCTCTGCTGTTGGCTGTAAGTTGAGTTCTTCAAGTGATGAGAGTTCTTGGTGGAGATGTTGACTTTGGAAGTGCTTGATAGAGAGTCCGTGACGCAGTCGGTGATTGGATAGCCTTAGAGCGGAGGAGTTACAATACATATAGCAGGAGAAAACAGATCGAGAAGTGGAAATAAGATAAAGGAAAAAAATTAAAGAAAAAAGGAACGAAGAAGGAGAAAAGCTCTGCGTCACGGACGCAGAGCGTTGCAGCCTAGTTATATAGGGCGGTTGGCTGGGCTCTGCTGCCTAAGAGTGACCGCTCATTGGTTAATGTCGTGCTTCTGGTCGTAACGGGGCCTAGCCTCGTCCCTGGATTCACTTCTTGTCCTGTTTGCTCATTGGTCGATGAAAGCTAGCCTCGTCGTGATATTCGTTTGTAGTGGAGCCATGCGATTCACTATAACGTACTACAGGATACGGTAACATAACTTCCTTTTTTCAAAGCAAAGCGCTTTGAAAAAAGGAAGTTATGTTGTTACACCCTGTACATCAACTCAACCTCTGCAGCTCTGCAATATTGTTTAGTAAATGTTGCCCGTCTCAAGAGTACACTCTTTAACTAGTATGATTTTTTTAAGATCGACTAATATATGTCATAATACGTTAACACCTTATTATACGAACTTTTCCCCGAACACAGCTTTTACTTTGAATATGATTTAATAATTAACAAATGAGATTGAGCATACAGTTATTTGATTTTTTCGACAATTTTAGCTGTCACGTTAAATTTGTATGTTTTGAATTGAAAGGTCTTGTGCGTAACACTAAGGAACGCTTTAGTCATTTATCTTTCTTAAAGCAAACCATGATGAAAACCTTGCACCAACTATACATATCGCATGTATACGTCGTCATGCAAACAACTAAAGCATATGACAAGCACGCGTGGTGGTAGATTGTCAGTACGCGTCACAGAATAGGTCTGACCAACAATGTATCCTCATTCCTTTGTTCTTCCTACTGTTACACTGCATGATGTCGCTGTACTCGTGCAATCTTATGCACAATTCGTTTACTAATCCTCTTGTTGTTTGCATGTTGCAGATTTAATTTGATAGTGAATTTGTAAGCTTAGACCAACACTACGAGTATTGCGTTGGAAAACTTGCATTCGTAAGTACAACGCACCAATGTGCACCTGTTAGATTTTTGGAAAAAATATCGTTGTACTCGTATGAATTGTAAGAAATCATCAAACAAATGAGGATTGTCGTGTAATTTACTCACGAGTATAGAAAAAATAGGATTGTAGTTATTTTCTAGAATGTTATTCTCTTGGAATTTTTTCAGACGTTGTTTAGCATTACCGGATAAATCACATGTAATGGTTTTTCAAGTAGAGTTGATTTTCAGTGCACACTTGAATAACCAAGACGATAGTCACTTGGGTAAGAGATTGCGCGGCATAAGCGAAAATAAGAGACCTAGCTGAAAGTATGGCTTCAGACAACAACCTTGTGTGTCTGGTGGCTTTGCCAGAAAACAGTTTTTGTCATCTAGACCATTTTAATGAGTTTCATCCTGTGGCAACTTTACGCATACAGCGGCAGCTGTGAACTGTCTCTGCGTCCTAAGGTCTCCCTGACTCTGAGGTATTATTTGTAGACGGTGGCAGGGTCGATGGTTAAATCGTACTATTGAATACATATAGTGCTTTGCCGAGTTTAAATGGAGAATTGATGAATTTGTGCGTCTCTATTTCTTTACAAAGATACACACGAAGGTTCTATGCGCTTGCATAACGCAGTAATAGTTTTTTAGTCGGCTTATATTTAGGTCGGCTCATTGTTCAATCATTTGTCGGGATATATCGTTTGTTTACTGCCATCACGTCGGATAATTATCTAGCAGAGCTACTAGACGCAGTAATCAGCACTGCTATTCCAGAGGGATGTACTGCTGCAAATGTTCCTTCAACAATTTTGCAGGGAACGAAAGATTCCTACATTTATTTCCTTCCTGTTTTTGTCAACCAATTTCGGGACTCGACTTCCATAGCTAATCACTGCGGGATCTGTGAAGTTTGTAACAAGAAGCACTATATTATTTAATTAGGTTACTCTGATTGCATTACATTTCCTTTGTCTACTCGGGTTCTTTCTTGGGCCTCCAACATCCTGCACAGACGTGTCTTCGATAGTGTCTCCGTTCTTCAGTATGTACTTTGCATCTCTGTGGCCCCCACTGTCTTCCCAGAAACCTTTTTTTTACGGCTACGGGATCAAACCTTACACAAGCTGTCAGCATAAAACCTGCTCCTCACTCAAATTCTCGTGTTAGCTTGCGTTGTTTTATATTCTCTCATATTTTAAACTTTGTTCTTTTGTCATGTCAGTAACTTAAGAGCTCTTTTTACGCTAGTGGTTATCTCATTTATAAAAAAAATAATTTTATATCGACTTATGGTACGGCACCTTTTATGTCACTCGAATTCTTTCAGTAGACTTCTGATAAAATTCACAAAACCAGTTGCCGGAATAGCTTTAGGGAGTTATGAAGAGTTTTTGGTGTCAGTCACGTGTGCACAGAGACGAGTCCAACCTATGCAGTCCTGGTGCTGCGCTGGCAGATTTCTATCACTAATTATTTCCGCGGTGGCAATTTTTTTTGCAAGTATTTAATATTTTTCCTACTAAGGCCACATTGTATATGTTGAATCCGCAGTCTTTCGCAGGTCTCCGCCACTGGTAGCCGATGCAAAAACCTTTACATTTAAACAGCGTTGCTTCCTAGAACTCATTTGTTGGGCCAGTTGTAAGCTTCGTAGCTCTAGAAAATTAACAAAAAATATTGAAACTTTGCTTACAGTTAAAGCCCCACGCAAATAACTTCTTTGCTGACTGCGAATAAATTAAAAAATAAGATATTAAGGAAAAGAGCTTGTGTGCAAATGCAAATTTATTCATTTGAAATTGTTTTAATGTTACGAGTAGTGTCGTCCTCAACACTCAGTGAGTTTTTCTAAGTTTCATATTGCTAACATTTTTAAATTCTGGAAACTAACATTCATGTCAGTTTTTTATTCGTGGGCATGAAGACCTGCTCTCTCACTTTGAAAAGTTTCATCTGATACAAAGTACAGCTCATGGACATGAGCGCAAAAATCGAAACAGTTTTGAATATGTGAATGTTTTTGGGCGCGCTGTGTTTATCAATGGAATATCATAAAAAATTTCTTAAAATTTATCTACTGAAGTTCAATTTTTATCGTTGTAAAGTGGTCAGAGTGCACTAAGCCCAGCTGTAAAGTTTGCATGTGTATTGAACTGTCGCTACCGTGTAAGCGCCTCACTAACCTCTTATGAGGTAACGTATTGTCTCGTCCTGAACTTGTAACACTTGGCAAATATTGTTTGAAGGTGAACTTGTAACACTTTGTTACTGCTGCAAATATTATTGTTTGGAGGTGAACTTGTAACACTTTGTTACTGCTGCAAATATTATTGTTTGGAGGTAAACTTGTAACACTTTGTTACTGCTGCAAGTGTTATTGTTTAGAGATGAACTTGTATAATTTTATAGATGTTGCATGTATATTATCGTTTAGGACAAAATTTGTTACATTTCAACTAATATAAGTGATTTATTACTTTCAACAGAACATATAACACTATCTAACAGACGCAAGTAGTCTGTGTGTGGCCTGTTGTACTGTACATGTGTAAATTTTTTTATTTAACGAATTATCAGATAAAATTATTCATATAATTTAATTTTTTCTTTCTCATTCAGTCATAACATTTAAAGTCTAGAAAAATTTGCATTTTACTCGTGACGTATTTTTTCAGTTCAACAACGAAGAGACGAGAAAAGCTCATTGTGCTGCGAACAACCTCGATTGTTAAGTGTCAAGTAATGATCGTGGAACACAGGCATCCCAATTTGTCTTGCTCGTAGAACTCAGCTAGCATACCAACAATCCTAATTTTTTGCATGAGTTCAGCAACGTACGCCTGCGTAATCCGCTTTTGCACTTAGGTTATGGAATTTCAAACTCTACAGCGTAGTTATGATTCCGACATTTTATGTGTTCATCTTAACTAATAATTATCAAGGGGATCATAAAACAAAGATCCGCTCATTCAAAGCACGACAACAGTTAAAAAGTTCGACTACTTCTCCATAATTGTACAAACGTGGTAAAGAGACTCGCATTATCAACTATTTCAGGGCTCCTAATTGTACTCGTACATTCAATATATCCCATCTTCGTGTGTTGAATTAGTATTTTGAATTACGATTCCCAAGAAGTTTTAATCCTATTTAAGTTTTGACCTTATGAATGAAATATCTTTGGCTCAACGTTCTCCATTGTCAAGAACATCATTCCAACACTTGTGTTCTTTCAGTTCTTTAACTCGACCTGAAAGTATCTCGTTAATATCATGATGGCTTGGCCAAAAAGTTCGTTCGCATTTGAAGGTAATGAGAACAAGATATTGGGCTGTGGCCAGCCTAAAGTATCATCCAGGCCAGTGACACCTGTTATTGGGCAAGCAGTGACAAGGCAAATTATTTCATTTCTATTATTGGTATCCGTTCAGGCTGGCAGATATTAGTTCTCTCTCGATTTATAGGCTAGTATCCTGATCAGTAAAATTGTATAATGGCTTCAATGTGTAAATGAAAATGTCATGATATATTCATAACTGCATGTGCGTGAGGGCGATGGGAAAATAATATCGCTGTAATTCCTAAAGGGACTAGCAGGGATGTAAACGTACCTCAGAAGTTCGTGGCAGATCCCACGGTAATCAGAAGGATCTTCTGCTGGAGCAAAGTTAAAATTTCATCCAAGGGAGAGTTCAATTTTTTCCACCGGGCCTCATAAAAACTTCCAAGGAAATATAAAGGTGCTTCGGAAAATCTTCTAACATTTAAACAAGAAATATTGTTCTAATCATTACTGTTTGGTTCTGAATTTTCTATGTTTGAGGAAAAATATG
>VCRD01004079.1:11651-26207 GCA_006783055.1 Trinorchestia longiramus
GTCACTGCTGATCGTCACTGCTGATCATGACTCTTGATCATGACTCATGATCATGACTCTTGATCATGACTCTTGATCATGACTCTTGATCATGACTCCTGATAAAAACTCTTGATCATGACTCTTGATCATCATTCCTGATCGCTGTCACGGACGACAGATTGATAATGGAACTAATAAAACGACTGTATTACCGAAGTTAATAATTCACGAATGTTTCATAAAACAAGATTCTGAAACTAATGCTCATTTTATTTATTGTTTCATATGCATCATTTTGAAGAATAATTTTTGAACGTGTATTAGGTTTTGTTTCATGCATTTGTATATTCGTGACAATAAACTGTTTACAGTCTTCGTTTTATTATATGATTCGGGTGAACAATATAAAATAGGTTAATACGGATAAATCAATGCATATTTCGCGAAAAATGGAGGTTGTAGAGAAAATGGACGGCATACCTGAAATCAGCACTGGAAATATCCGTTATAACAGCTCAAAAATTATCGCCACCGAAACAAGTGTTAACCTGGGTATTGAGTGAATAATTTAGGACACATTTAGGGCAACTGCTAACTTAAAATTTGCTTTTAAATTCTATATTTACGATTTAAACTGAATAAATTGAAAATGACGTTGGATATCCCTTGTCTCACGGGAGATATTTATGTTGAATAAATTTTGTATATCCTAGAGGGTCATAGTTACAGCTTGAATGTGAAACATTTTACCATTTGGCCTAAGATAGAGAAATTATGGACTCTAAAATCATTGGTTGTCAGGTAATTTGAAGTTGGCACTTAAAACTCGACTAAGTTAGATCAGGAGGAGTGATTTGATGCAAATGGCGGCCTAAGTTGAATTTCTTCAACAAAATCACGCATGTGAGTTTCGAATTGGACGTGAACAACTTGATTCGTTTGAATTCCGGTTGATAATACTGGAGTAAAACACGAAACTTGGCATCATTTGTTAATGGCGTGGAAAATTCTAGTAAATTTTAGATTTCAAAAAAGAAATTAGTTGTCAATATATTTGCTATTCGTATACCAAGAATGTATACAACTAATAATCTATTTCTAGCAAGATCATATAGTAATAGTAATAGAATGATGCCTTTTGGCCGTTTCTTATGCCAGTACCAAAGTCCCTGGCGGTAAAATCATTCTATCCGCCAATGGTCATGCACAAAAAGACCACAGGAAGGAGAGTCTCGAACTCACGTCCTTCACATCGCCAGGGGATTCGTTCACCAGTCGGCCATGCTGCCGTCTGCTGACATATGAAATAACACGGATAAAAGTAGTCGATAACAGAATCTAAAAAAGTTATGCCGGGAGTTGAACGCCAAGTATCAGGTTGCAATGGAAGTTCAGTCAATTTTTGGAACGAAAGTTCTGTCCGTTTTTTGGCTGGAATGAAAATTCAGCGAAACCAAGATTTATTTTATCATTGGCATAGTCACCATTGTCACTAATGACTTCTTTCCACCTTTCTATAAATTTTTTGATGCCTCTGTCATGGAATTCATTTAGTTTTGATTCAAAAAATAAACTGGCTTTATTTCAACCTTTTCTCTTGAAGTAAGCATTTGTCCTGAAGGATGATTCTGCAGGCGCCTAAAAGATTTTTAATCTGTTGGAGCAAGATCGAGAGAACATGGTGGGTGAATCAAAACTTCCCAACCAAACTTTTCAATGAAATTCTTCGTCCCTCTTGAAGTGTGGAGTCTGGCATTGTCATGTTGCTGGATCACTCTTCTTCTGTTTACGAAGGTCGTTTTTTCTTTAGAACAGTCTTCAAACGGCATAGCTTTTGGCAGTACACTGCACAAGTTATGGTTTGATTGCCACCTAACAAGCTCATAATGAACGATTCTCTTTATGTCCCGCCACACACAGAAATTTTTTTCAGCTGCAGACTACGTCGAGGCTGTGGAATAAGGTTGGAATTACGGCCGAGCCACAGTCTTTTACGTTTAACATAATTGTACAGTATCCATTTTTCACCTCCAGTAACGATTCTATCTAAGAATTGTGTTTGGAATTGAACATACCGTAGTAAGACAACAGTTCACACCTTGTTGGAAATTGTTCTCTGAAAGATCGTGTGGAATTCATTTTCCAGCCTTGGAGACTTTAGCAATTCTTATAATTTCATGATATATGGTCATGCAGCTCACGTTAAACTTCTTCATTGTTCTAGTAGTTTTGAAAGAATCATCAATGGCAGCATGTAATAAGTTATTCAAAACTGAGTATTTTTGAGCATTATTTTCTTAGCTCGTCTTTAAGACTAAAGGCTTCCGTTTTGGAACTTGAAATCATCTTCTACAACTCCTTACGATTACCAAATGATTTCCGTATGTGTTCGTGAGCGATCTTATTGCTGAACTTGCTGCACTACCCTTCTGAAATTCGTGTAGCAAAATATGACTGATGTGCTCATTGCTTGGAGTGTAAATTTGGGTCAATAATATGTATTGTAATAATTACCACTGAATCTGAAAGTGTAAATAATATCTAAGTGATTTTGATAGCACACATATGTACGATTAATATAATCGTACACTAAAATTATAAATCAAGAAAAGGATAAAACTTACGTCAAGGCCTGATAGTAACCTAAAATGATGTATTGGAAACTGTAAAGCAAGTTTTTTGTATATTATTTGCAGTTATGGGACGTCCCCCAAGTCTATATATTGTAAATGTTATTTCAATATTAACAAATCATTTCATATCAGCTCTAATATCATATATTTTATTTTCAGTTAATTTTCTAACCTTAATATTACTCAGATGTAGGTTGCACAAGATTGTTTACAATGACTTTATTTTACAAAAAACAATAACAAAAAATAATTTAAATATTTTGACGTCGATATCAACAGCCAGAAATTTACATTTGTTACCCACAAAACAAAGAATTGTTCACAATTTTCTTTGACGAGAACACCAACCAATCACAAGTCACAACGAAAACTCCAACAAATCGCAATAGTTCTCTTATACGGACTTGGTAAACTGAGAGTAATCCGCTTCACCTGAGCAGCATTACTACAGCCTTGGATCTGGTGTACTGGACTACTGCAAGTAGTCTACTTTACCTCGACACCAATGCGACATGATCATACGAAATGACTAGAATAGAGGACAGTAGTCTACTCTTGCTCGACGATCCCTGGTTTTTGACAAATGTGTCGGGTAGTCTACTAATGCTTTCCACCCTTCAATTCTACCATGGGCATCCGCATCACATTCTCAGTCTCTGCTTCCTGATCATAGTTCCGTAAGTTCCACAAGTTAACCACTTTATTTGTGGGATTAATACAATGCACCATATAATTTGTCAAATTTATTGCCTGGGCCTTACTTGGTTCGCTCATATTATTTTTACTTCGCCGTGTGCGTTCGCCACATTCCGAAAATAACCCCACTCTCAGCCGTGGTTTACGTTCCTGTTTATCTGTGCCTTTGTTGACTTGGATCACTACTTCCTCCATTTGAACGGGAACTGACTTCTGCACTGGTATCTCTGTGCTACTTACCGTCGTAGATTCAAAATAAAATCTAGCAACCCCGTCAAGAAATGTTTGATATCCTACATTATCGCGGCTGCAAACTGCGGATGAATAAAATTAAAGTTCTCAGTATCCACTTCCTGACTGCTACACGAAAATATCATCTGTATACCATATCCAGGAGACTGTGCATCTGGTTGTCCTGTTTAAAAGTAGCATGGGAATCTACTCCGAGCTTTAAAGACTCTACCGAGTTACTATGCTGAACGCGTACTAAGTTATACCCTACTCCAGGGTTATGCGTACAGCAATCCGTTCCTAACCGAACCTAACACTCTTTTTTTATCAGGGCTTTCAGCGACCTGCTCTGTTATCCCTGCAACACAGATATGGCTACCTACCCTATACTTAATAATATTACTCCTAAACATATTCGGAAAAGATCTTGAAAACCCTCATCGACGTGCTGGTCGATTAAGCGAATAGTTTCTTCGATTGTGTCCCGGAGCCCCACAACGATGAAACCGGGATCTATTGGTTTGATACACAACCTCAGGCGGTCCCTCGCCATGGGTTTGTGTCCGGATCCATGGAGGTCGAAAGTCGGTGTAGGCGTATAGTGTCGTTGTGGAGGGCCAGCGTAGGGCTATACGGCACCTGAACAGAAGGTTGGGATCTCGAGGGTGTACTTGACGGCGACCCCAAGCGATCGAAAAGTGATTTTGGTGTCAGTTGAAGTTGCGCATTGAGTGGGGCACGTTGGTTGCGTCGATTGAACGGGGAGGGCATCCGGTGGTGCCGAACTCGGAGTGCTTCTGTCCCTGCCGTTAGAATGTCCTGCTCCCTTCGTTTAGAGGTAGAAACATCCTTCCTCATCCACACTCTCAATTACGTGATCAGGATCTTATTCCTGTACGTTTCACCCGTCGTTCCTGTTCACCCGTCCATAGGGACTGGACAACGCAGCCACGGGTGCGTGCCATTAGTCGAAATCTTCTTGGCACACTTCCATCGCATGCTGTGTACCTATGCTCCTGCCGCGGTGGAACTTGGAAGTGTAAACTTCTTTGTCGCAATTTCGTATATAATCTTTCAGAGTTCTGTACACTCTGGCATTCTTGATATTCTCCTCTGTGTCTAATACAGTTGCTGTCATGATGCGTTTTGTAAATAGATCGGATGCCAACAGTGCAAACACCAAGTTTGTCAACACATCTATTAGAGGGCGTTGCTCGCGTGCAGGGTTATATTTAGGCCGATTTAAAAATGTGTTTGCTGCATTGTGGGAGGCATCTCTTGTAAGTGCGACCAAAACATTATGATGTGACCGGGCTCAGACGTTTAACCAGGCTCAACGCGTCCCGGGCTCCTTCTACAAATGAGCAGACACTTCTGTCTCCATAAATTGCGAGCATCTCTGACACCGCATCCTTGTCGGTGTAGTCCTGATACTCCTCGTTCGCAAATTGTGCCACTATTATCTGTGCATCACCGAACCGGCAATTCACGGTAGAGGCGAAACGCTAAATCTTTATTTTATCATCTGTAACGTTGAAGGTGGTGAAATAAGCCTCAAACTGTTGTTGTAAATAAATCTTCACATTTGTCTCCGCTGTCCCTTGCGTAACTGGGGGATCGCCAGCCATTGGGCGACCGCAGAAATTTACTATATCGCGCGTGGATGGAACCACCAGTTCCATCTGCGCTGGCCATCGCCGCTCCCGGAACAACATTAACAACGGGACCTAACACACTGGGGGTCGTTCCCGTTAGCGAAGAAATCACCGTAGTCATCGCTGAAGCAACCGTTGTCACTGTAGTCGCCACTGTAGTCGTCAGTGACGCCTCCATTCTGGTAGTCGCTTCCGTATTTCCACTAAACAGTTGGCGGGGTGCGTCGTACGCAGTTGGTGTAAATCTTCCGGCGGTCTCCGAGCTCGAGCTGGCCGGGGATCGCGAGGATTATCGGGTAAATTGTCTAATAAGTGTCGTTCGGCGGGAGTTAAGCTCGGAAAGCTAGAAGTATCTGTTAAACTGTCTTCCAGCTCAATATACGACACGTCACTCATTACTTCGTAATGGGTTTCAGCACAATGTGGTGAATAATTGCGAACAACACTGCAGCAAAAAAAATACCAAGGACATAACACCACTAGCACCCTGTCACTGGCGTTCCACGTATCACGTACCACAAAACTGTTTAACTATTCGGGTGCCACTTGTCGGGTTTCTCCCGGTATTCTTAGAGAGTTCTCTATAAACCTTGAGGTTCAGGAACTAGGAACTACGGAAGTTCCTCTAATTGTCCGTGGTATTAATGAGTATTAATAACTCCGGTGGAGACGACAGTTTACTATTTAAAAGGACGTTACAATTCACAGCGTGGTGCTGGGCCACCGTGCCTCTAGTGTCTCGGTGTTGGACTGATTAAGATAACACCTGCGCGGGCTCATACGTGACAAGTCGGGAAGTCTCGAAGACAAAGGGGAGATTCCTGCAGATGCAAGTATTTTCGTAATGCATCAGTGTGAAAACGATTGATACGAATAAACACACGATTCATCGTAGTCGATCGTAGGAGGGAGCCCGAGTCTCAGTCATCAGATGAACTTTAAAATATTAACATGTGGTGGTGTCATTTGTTGCAGGGGTAGTGACATTTATTGCAGGTGATGTCATCTGCCACAGGGATGGTGTCATATGTCACAGGGGTGGTGCCATTTATTGCAGGGGTGATGTCATTTGTCGTAGGGGTGATGTCTTTTGTTGAAGGGGTGGTGTCATTTGTCGTAAGGGTGATTTCATTTGTTACAGGGGTGGTATCATTTGCCGAATGGGGTGTGTCATTTGTTACATTGGTGTTGTAATTTGTTCCATTGGTAATGTTATTTATCACACTGGTGATTTCATTTGTCATATTTGTGATGTCATTTGTTAGAAGGGTAGTCAAAAAGTAAAAAACGATTTTTAGAAAAGAAAATTTGTTGATATCCAGTAGAGTTGATTGGTAAAATATACAACATTGAAAATATTAAATAGCACACATGATGTGCATAGCTTTCCAAAACTGGATACTACCAAAACTGTAGCGTTGATATATGAGACTTCTGAGTTTTCTACGGTAGCGATAATTTTGAGATCTGCTGCGCCAGACATAGAAGAAGTAAGGCTTCTTGATTTACACACTTTGCTCACCCAAAATATTGTATGATGGAAAAGTATTTTTATCAACATTCATATTCCTTTGACTCAAAAGCAGTGTCTACAATTCTACATATTTCATACACGTACAGCGATCACAAATGGCTAATGTGTGTCGCTCTGGCTACGGTGAATTTTATTTTCAGTAAGCAAAATGTGTATCCAGAGTGACACATATTAACTGATTGTGATTGCTATACATGTATGGAATATTTGTAGGACTTTAGCAACTGTTTTTAAGTCAAGGAAATCAAGATTTTGAAAAAAGCACTATACATCATACAAAATAACGTTTTGAAGTAGCGATTGAACTATTTCGGTCATTGACCACAACTTCACTGGTAGAGTAAGGTCTCCTATTTCACACAATCTTATTACCTGCGGTTAAAATTTACAAAAAATTTTGTGATAATCACTTCTAATTTGGACTCTTCATTTAAGATAAGCGTTCCCAAGCAAGCTAGTTCACGGCGTGTGTTTTGTTTTGTGTTTGCGAAGGCAAATTGAATTAGTTTTATAATTGTCAAAAATATCTAGATAGCCTGAAAATTAATCTATTGTAGTCCTATTTCACAAGTTATGGACAATCCTTATTGAATAATGCACAAGATTCATATGCAGAAACAAATTTTCATAGCTATTGTTGTACAATTACGTACAACTATTACACAATCTTCATATTTACTATTATAATTATTATTATTATTATTATAGTGAATATTATAATAACAAATAATAGTGCTATGATTTACTTAATTTCCTGTAGACCTCTTGTATGATTGTTTAGAATTATATTGGATATAAACGAGTAATAAAACCAATACAGCGATATAATCACGGAACAATGTAATTTGCTGCAAATTTTTTAAAACATCCGTGATCAGAATAATTGCTATGCTTCAAAAACAGTTTTACCGTCGCTTCTGTCTAAGGCATTTTACATGCCTATGAAAAAGTTTTTCTTCTTTATGCGTCGGTGACTTTAAGTTGACAAATTAAGCATGATCATTTCGGGTCTCCTGTCGAGAGCAGCCTTTCAGGTGAACTTATCTTCTCTGCTTGAACATGCACGTCTGTTCAAATTGACCTCCACATAAACCTTTCAAGCTCTCAAATTATCAGCAAAAAACTGCTTGAAACATCATTCGCTTGTGATGTCACATTTCGGTAGTTTTATATATCTGGACCCCATGTTGACGCCACCGATCATCATGATTGATTCTCACTCGAAAAGCCTTGACCGTGCATACGGACAAGTGCAGATGCTCAGGGTTACCTGAAGAGGTTACTACGAAATATTGATTTAGATTTCAGCGAGGGCGTCGTATGGGTCATTCAAGATCCTTGCTGTGATGTTGGTATAGAAGGGCATGCTGGTGAACGAAGTTGCTTCATACTTCAGAGTGTTCAGGCCTTTTCTAAGAAACCTCTGGCTGGTTTTTATGAGTAATTTTTCCCAAGAGATCAAATAAATTTGTAATGCATAATGAATAATAATTTGACAAACATAAGAAATTTTCCCCATGGATATGAATTTTATTTGTGGACAAACTTACCTATGGTTGAGTAAGGTTGTGAATAAAAAATTTTTTGTTTAAAATAATAATTTTTCCTTCGATGAGACCTTTTCTGCGATTAAATGAGAATTTTGTGCACAGCTGATAATTTAGCCTACAAAAGCAAATATAAACTGTAGAATACAGTTCAATCATATGAGAAAATCAATCTTCCTCGTATATAAAACAATTAAAACAAATCTTGCTTCATGGTACAGAAAAACTAATGCGACGAGGGAGGAAAACGACATTGCTAGTCGAAGAAAATATGACTTCACGATAAGATACAACTTATGTTTACTTGTACAAAAAAACGATCTGTGGAAAAATATCTACTCGAAATTCTACCTGAAGAGGGAACGAAATTTTGCATGCAGATAAAATCTGTCCAGTATGTAAGAAATGTTGCGTTGCCAACAAAAAAATGTTGCTATACGACTGCTGTAAGTGAGGTTATTTTACGTGAGTTCAAAAACATTTATCTCAAGATTTGGAGATATTGAATGACCAACTCGGTCTCCTGACCTATCATCCTTGGATTTTTTCTTTTGGTATCTCTAGAAATAAGAGTTTACCATGAAAATCCAACAAATCTACACCAACTCATGGCATCCATCGAGGTAGAAATCCGATGAATCAGATCAGATCAATTGCCCATGCACAGTAGTTATAAGCCTGAAGTCGGATTTGTAACGCAGAGGAAGAGTAGAAAGATCAATTTTTAAGATAGAAATTTGGTAAATAGATGACCAGTTCGACGGTGCTTAACTAGTTTTCACATACATGTGTACGTGTCATACACAGCGCCACAGTGAAGGGAGAGAAAAGTATACTGTAAACACCTCAACGCTCAGAATATCAAATGTGCTCACCAGGCGATCAGCCAGCAAAAACACTCCTCAAGTATGAAACCCACCGGTCGCTACAAGGGCTGTTATAAAGGCTTAACTGTGAGAAGCTCAACATGAAACGAGGTGCTAGGACACATGACGACATCGTTAGTGTAACCAAAAGTCCATAAAAGCGGCTGTCGGAAGACTAAGGGGTTTTAAAAGGTTCAGAGACAGGACACAGTGCACAAGGGGGCAAAAGAGGGCAAACAACGACCGCGGAAGTCAACATCAAGATTCTACAAGAAGTCAAAGACGGAAAATGTTATCAACGTGGAGAGTGGCAGGTTCCTTGAAGAATTTCCCTGGAGAACTTCTATGAAGAAGTTCCTTGTAGAAGTTCTTTGAAGAGGTTCGTGTCAATTTGGGAGAAGTTCATGGGCAATTTGGGAGGCGTTTTTGTCAATGGTACAGTCAAAAGAAGATTAAAACTTCATGGTCAATTTGGAATTAACGTCTACTGTAAACTTAGAATAAACATCTACGTTAATTTTATCGTAAACTGACGACATTGGCAACGTGAAAATATCGACTAAACACTTCAAACCAGTGACGTCCTTTTAAACTAGTGTAGAGTTGAAAAGCCGTCATACTTCAAGAGCCAACTGGGCCAGACGCTCAGGAGGCCGCACGCTAGAGAGTGCAAGCATATAGATGACCTTGCGATGCAAAAACAATGAGCAATAGAATGAGGTGATAGAATTCGTTAGTGTGATTAGTATACAATTTCTCGTGCCACTCCTGGTTAAAATAAGATTAAGTGGTCGCTACCAGTGAATTTAAGCTCCATGATTATATTGATTTAAAATATATTTACGGGCCATTTAAGGGTGTTCTTGGAATAAATGTAGCTAAACTAAACTGTCGTGATTGTTCCCTCTTGGCATTCGCCTCATTGATAGATAACGCGCCATTAATTGAGACGAGGTTTGGATCCCTCCAATTTTTGATGACTGTGTCATGTTAGGTAGTTATTGCATTCCGATTAACATAAAATTATATATATATATATATATATATATATATATATATATATATATATATATATATATATATATATATATATATCAAGGACTACTATAAAAAGGACGTGTGCGGCCATATACCTGACTATGCTAGCGGAGGCCAGTTCACTGAGCTCAGTTAGCCACCACCTGTCACAGTGCGAACATTGTCGTAGTCTGACGCTCGTTTGAATCGGACATTGTTGTTTGTTTCGAGGCGCATTGCTGCATTATTTAAGTGGATACTGTTTGTTTACAAATTTTGTTGCGAATTATATGTATTAAAAATGCTGAACAAGTGTGGGGTTGTGAACTGTCGGGGTAATTACAATAAGGAGAACAGGCACCGCGTGTTTCGCCTCCCAAAAGAGCAGTCTGAGAGAAAGAAGTGGTTTGATGTTATTCCACCTCTTGAAAATTTTGTTGTTAATCTAGACAAGTTTTTCATTTATGAGATACACTGGGGTGCTGACCCACCTTTGATAAAATTGCGTGCCGGTTCTATGCGACCTGGAATCCTTTCCAGTATCTTCAATGTACTTGCTTCATGTCTGCCCTCTCCAAAACTTACACCTAGCCCAGTAAAAGTGGAAGACCAACAACTGAGGCATTTTCTTCTGAAGAATAAGATTACTTCATTTGATGCTTTCAAACCTGAACGTAACCTGCAGAAGCAGTACAAGAACTTGATTGTTTCAAGATCGAATAAAAGGCTTGTCTGTTTGTTCATGACCAACAACTTCAGTGAATGCAGCCTGTCTGTGATTGTCGTAAACAAGCCCACTTTGCGTTCCCCACTAACGCTCAGTGCGTTCAAGAACGGTATTAGTGTACCACTATTTAAGACACTTGATCCCAACAATGGTTTGAGATCGTATACTCAGTTCGACGAAACTGTGCGCTTGGCAATGCACTGTGGTATCCCGTTTGAGAAAACGATCCAAAATGTTGTCACTCTTCTTCAAGCTCACACATCAGCCTCTGTCGACATCGAGAAGGAGAAAAAGTTAGTATTTTCGACACGTCAGTTAGAACTTTTATTACGGGAGCAGTTTTTCATGAATGATTATTGTTTTGCTCTTCAATCATACCCAAAGTGTACCTAATGATGAACAGCTCAGAGCGTTTTGGTGCTGCCATGCAAGCGCAAGCTGCAGTACACCACTTCATCTATTGACAAGGACCAGGTGCTGAGGGGAACATTTGACAAAGTCCAGACACTGCAGAAGAAGAATATGTTTCCCATGGTAGATTGAGTACAGATTCGCCCAACTATTTCAATTTCTGGTGGGTTGCTGAGAGGCATGGCCGGGAACAACCGAGACTGCAAGGCCACTTCTATTCTTATCACTAGCTAATTGCAGTGCCACAGCCAAGCATCCTATTGACAACGAGCGTGTCTGGTTTCTCCTTTTTGAAACAGTACATCTGCTAAACAACTGGAGCTACATTTGCTAAAGAACTGCATCCGCAACAACTGGATCAGTGAGAAGGGCCAGAAGATCAGTCTTGACAATGAAACACGGCATCATTTGCAGACGTCAAGGAACTGTACGAGTCGAAGAAAGGCAGCATTCCGACGACTACTACACTCACTCAATTTGCCGTCAACCTCTTAAGTTTGCTGTCAACCCCCCTGAGAAAGACTAGCAGAAGAATGCAGTCCTTCAGACCTCTGTCAAGAAGGCCCGGTTTCCTGAATAATCAATGCAGTTTGGTAGGTTTTTGCTTTTGTGTCTGTTTGTTTATATGCGGGAATGTTTGTATGTTTGGTTGTTTGCATTGGAAAAGGTTTAACTATAATTAATTTGTAAAGTCTAAAACTGTAGCAACTCGGCTTTCTATAAAGTGGCCACTCAGCTCATACAATAATACATATTAAGTCCGGTTAAAATCAATATTTCAAAGCATTACAGTGCTTTAAACCATTTAAAATTCAATGTAAAACCGTATAATCCCTTCTATTGCTTGAAAGAAGTAATTTTTGATCAATTTGTCCGATAGAAAATGTTATGTTTCTAAAAATGCAATGGCCTCCGCTACCGTAGTCAGCTACATGGCGATGCACGTCCTGGTTATAGTAGTCCTTGATTTCGCATTAATAGCAACATTTACCCGGTATTCCGTTGAGCTTCATTAGAATCTTTCATTTAGCAGCGGGAAGAAGTGGGAGGCCAAAGTCGTGGGTCGGCAGTCGTGGAGCACGGATCATCGGTGCTCTTTGCCGCAGGAGCTAAGCGTACGCCAACGATAGATTCAGATTGAGCGCGGTTCGGATGGTGGGAGCTGACATTCCGGCTTTAGACCCCAGAAACCGACGGACTCGTGCGTGGGGGTGTTGAGACTAGCCGTTCTCTTCAGTTGTCTGTTTATGTTGTGGCTCTTGCAGACCTCAGTTTAAACGTTACCTTAATTGCTTGAAGAGACGCCAGTTTTATTGGAGGGACGGTTTAAAACCCTAAACATTTTTTTTGTTGACGGTCAAGTCGTCAAAACTAGATGATAAAATTACTTATATACAAAAATATGTATTTAATTGATACTTAATTTGAAGTAAATAAATTAGATTAAAAAACCTTGACTTTTACTCATGAAGTGTCGTGAACCTTTGGGGCGTGCAAAATTTGCGACAAAGCGATTAAAACGTAGGTGGGGGCAATTTTTCAAATTCTTGTGAATCTTGGATAAAACATGGTATGCGATGTAATTCTGCATACCTTCAACGAATCAGACACAAATAAGAAGATTTTCTCTATAGGTTTTCGTATAATGCCAAATGAAAGTTTTAATACCTAAAGGTAGCATAATAAATTTCTTTTGGGCAATTCTGCAAACATTTTCTGGGGACAATTTCAACCGCAACTGGTTGCCCACAAGTTGAACGCCGTGGGGTCCGCATGACAGACTTGCGTACAACAATCAATGTTCTGTGGAGTACAGGCGCTTATTTGGTCAACCTGTTGGTTTCTTCTCTCGGGCAGATTCAGTCTCTTCAAAGTTATTAATCCAACACTTTATCTCATATTCTGATGGAACAACACCATGACATCCTATGTAGTAAAAACGTCGGAACTCCCTTCGCGCAGCTGTCAAACTATCACCGTTTTCATAAAACATCTTTATGGCTAACGAATGCTGTTGTGTGTTCCACTGATCCATGGTTACTAAATGGTGAAGTGTTTACTTGTTCTAGGTCACTGTCTTGCAGTGCTGCCCGTTGCTCATGTCTGCCAAGAGGCACGTCGAAAATTCCTGATTTTATGGGTCACCCTGTATGTAAGGGTTTAGCTAATGTTGCATAACCCATCTAAAATTTTAAATGACATATTCGGTAATATAGCGCAGTTACGGTCTAAAAATTTTACCTATATTTTAAATTAAAAATCTTTTCAGTACTAGGTCGACCATAAGGGTTCATCTCAGGACTATAAGATAGGCAATAAGTTTAGGTTAGTTATAGAAGTTCGTCTATCGTACACTACGGGGACTGTTGCCCTCATGTGGATACTGTTTGTATACCTCAGCCATGTAGGCGTTCGGGACTTCTTTCTTCCATGCCCAATTCCTTTCAATTAGTCTTGATATCTTCCGTGCGATCTCTTCTTCGTGTTTACTTACTCATAACTCCTAACGTGGTTTCTTCGCACAGAGCATCCTGTGTGGGAACACACCTTGTGCAAATACCTTGTTTTCTATAGTTCTAATAAATGATCCTAGATCTTTGCTCTCTCGTGTGTTCACATATTTTATGGCTTGGTAATCATAAACTAACGATGATGATAGTTATTTAACCACAATAATTAGAATAATTTCACTGAATGTTTCATATTCACGGATTTTTTTGTGTTGCGAAATCAGGACAAAATAATATTGGAGTAAAATAATTGCAAATGTGGCACTATACTATAACTACTATAGTATAGTGCCTATATATTAAAACAAACCTTTCTTGTATCATTGTTTTCTAATACTATATCCCTACCTTAACGGAGCATTGCAAGAAATGGACGTCAGTTTCGTTTCAGTGGAAAATGAGTTCTTTAGAGTAATTTGTCAGATGTGCGTTTACGTATTCAAGAGAATAAATAGAACTGTTTAAATCTTTGGGGGACGAACCATTTCTGGGGTTACCACTTTGGAGTCACGAGTTTAGAGTCACCACTTTAGAGAACGTGTTATTTTCTGTAGTGATTATTTCGTGAGTGAGGTTCTTCCAGGAAAGTGATACGATCGGCTTCGTAGCTTGCAGATTTATTATTTGACACGATCAAAATCAGCAGAAGTTAAAGCCAAGATCAAGGACCGAAATTGAGAAAGTCGTAGACTGAGACTGGGACTGGACTGAACCTGAAACCGAAACTGAAACCTGCCCGGATAAAGA
>VCRD01004080.1:6975-26463 GCA_006783055.1 Trinorchestia longiramus
CACCCCCCCACTGGTGAGACAGCCGTCCCTGCCGTCACAGTCAGACGTCCCTATGCCAATAGGGTCATCCTCTAAGATGCTGGAGCTGTGGTGGTGATGGTGGTTGAGGGTGAGCAGGACAGAGGAGTCGTGAGGTGGCTGCTGGTGCTGGTCGAGGTCTGGTGAAGAGTTGCTGGACTGAAGCTTGGGGGCAGACAGTTGAGAAGGCGTGCTGAACTGGAGGCAGCCGTGGGAGGTGGGAGGTGAAGGGGGGCTGAGGGCGTCCTCTGAGGGAGAAGGGGAGAAGGTGCTGGAGGAGGGTGGAGGGTGGGTGGCTGAGTGGCTGAGGAACTGTGAGAGGCTGGCTGGAGGGACGCTGTCCTGGGTGCCATCGTTGGTCAGGAGCCTGGGGAACACGGCAGTAATATTAGGAACACGGCAGTAATATTAGGAACACGGCAGTGATATTAAGAAAACGGCAGTAATATTAGGAACACGGCAGTAATATTAGGAACACGGCAGTAATATTAGGAACACGGCAGTGATATTAAGAAAACGGCAGTAATATTAGGAGCACGGTAGTAATATTAGGAACACGGCAGTAATATTAGGAGCACGGCAGTAATATTAGGAACACAGCAGTAATATTAGGAACACGGCAGTAATATTAGGAACACGGCAGTAATATTAGGAGCAGGGCAGTAATATTAGAAGCAGGGCAGTAATATTAGGAGCAGGGCAGTAATATTAAGAACACAGCAGAAATATTAAAATCCTAACAATCCGGGCGGGAATATTCCAGACAAGGTTGTAATACTACATACAGTGGAGTAATACTACATACTTAATAATACAAACTATGGAGCAATATTACAACAGTTATCATTCCAATAAGATAAACGTAACATGGTATGTCAACGAATTAGGCCCAACTGAATCAAACATTTGTTGCACTGGTAACGTAAATTGACCTTCTGTCAACAAATCAACAAAGACTCCATGTGAATTAAAATCTTTCTTTGCCGGAGCAGTGTTAAAGTTCAGAATTTTCTCATAAACATCGAATTTCCTTGAAAATGGAAACCGATACATTGCAATTCAAATTAAACATTGTTCTTCTTTGACAAGTGTAAAATTTAATTGTGAATGCCTAAACTTTTCTTCATGAGCATAATGTGCTGCTGACAAGCGTCGTAAAAATGTCTACTTCTTAAGTCGTCAGTTTTTGAGAGTAGTATTACAAATTCTTCCTCAATTAGAGTGACTCCAATGTAAAGTGAAAGTTCTTAGACTCAGTGGGAAGCGTGATACAAGTGTAAGATATAATTTAATTGCCTTTTGAGAAGACAAGCCAAACACCATGGTTAATTGCTTAAGGGTGGGTGCGCCCAATGGAAGCATAACCGCAACAACGGCACAGAGTCATTCATGGTCACCAGGCGAGCAGTGATCTAACTGTTTCAAAACATTTAGAGCAAGAAATAACATGGGAGTTACAACGATATAAGTAATAACAAGTGCAGTATGCCCAGGAGCAATAATAATAATTTTGTGTGATGGTTGAACATAAGGAATTGGAGTTGAAGGGAAAAGAATAAATCCGCGATGATGCATTGTCGGTTGAAGTCAACATAAAATGTTAATAAATATTTGGAGACAGCCGTGGAATAGCGGAGTCAGTGGAGGTTTGGAGTTGGAGATATTGGAGTCGGAGAAGACAGGCAAGGGCAAGCATCAATCAACCGTGATTTAATTGATTAGGAGAGAGCTCGGCGAATTTTAAAACTTATTTACCGTCATGAAACAGCGGTCTTGTGGTTTATTTGTCGGGAAGAGAGGAGAAATGTGATGCATTTAATAGGCGAGTAATTACTGAGGCTTACCTCCGGCAGAAGCTCTTTGATTATAACTCAGCTGAAATGTGTATTTTATGTGATTATTTGTAGTTTTTTATGTGATTAAGCGGGTCTCGAGATGGTAGCTCGGAGTGAGAGTGCTATCGTTTATCTGCTAAATCAAATTTTGTGCATTATTGATTGGTGACGCCACTTAAGCTATGCTAATGCAAGAGCTTGCTTGACGTTGAACGTTGATCATTATGTAATTATGTGATTAAGTGGGTCTTGAGATGGATAATTCGGTGGAAGGGTTATTTGTCGTTTATCTGCTTATCAAAAATTTCCTGTGTTGATCAATGCGAGTTGACAGGTAGTTCCGCACAGGTAGAACTTTGCTTGTCACTAAATGCGGATCACTCATACGTGTATGATTAAGTGAGTCTCGAGATGAATGACTAGGTGAGTCATTCATCGTATATTCACTGGTTAAAATTTTTTTTTGTGTGTTGTTGGCGATGGCATTCTATTTAGCTGACGCAGAAATTAATTGCCATAAACGCTGATACGGCTGTTCCCGTGTACGATTGACATTTGAGGTAGCTAGCAACCTTATGATCACGTAGAACCACGGAGGAACCCTAAGGAGGAGATGAGTGAAGAAATGAGATATTGAATTCCGTCCTGATCAGACGATGAAATCCACGTAAAACGTGAGGTCGCCGTGAACTATATCACGATGAGGAGTACCACAAATCATTACGAGGATATATTGCCGCATTTATGCGATGAGCATCGAGGAGAGTCGAATAAAACGGAAGAGACAATGATATGACCCGCCTGCAAAAATAAGATTAATGTAACATAACAATTCTGTATTGTAATCACATTTCATGTATTTAACAAACTTCAGGCGAGCGAGGATTGATGTCCATTGTTCAGCATAGGCAGAAAAATTGTTTTCGCGAGCCTGAGATGTGCAAAGAAAAACATATATGCATTGCAACGTGTGAACTCGCAGTAGATTTCAGTGGAGTAGAAATTACCGCGTCATGGTTCCATGTTTAACTTTAAATTCATGTTGGGGGTGTCACTAACGAGGTAGCTACTCAATTTGTGCATAACCCTGACATGGAGGATGATCGAAATCATCAACGTGTACAAACATTAAGAACATTGAGCACGGTAAGACAGGCAGCAATTTTTCGCTGCCAACCAGGAAATTAAAAAAAAAACATACATTTGTAGCTTTGTGCTATACTTTCCATCAGTATGTTGGAAAACATTCCCCAAGGAAAATAAAAATTGCGCACTTCGACAATAAAAGATGTATGCTAAACCGGCAAATGTGAAATGTGTTCGAGAAGCTGCGAGAATGTACGTGCGATAGAAGTAATGAAATGTTGGTCACCACATGTGTGATTAAGTATGTATGTCATTACCAGTGGTATTGTGTTATGTGTTTTTATGTATGTGATTTTTTTTAACAATATATGTTGTCTACGTGTTCAGTGAAAGGTATTAAGAATAAGATGTAGCATGACGTAGGAATGTAAAAATTAAGTGCTGATGTGTATGGGAAGGGCACACTGTAACTCATCATAGACGTGGGGATATCTTGAACGCATGGGAGCAGAACAAAGGTATAACAATAAAAGGAGAAGAAAGTTAAATTCCTCTAATATAGGAAAACAGACGGGAAAAAATTTAACTCTGTCAAGCTAAATTTTTTTTTCTCAAAGGGCGGCCATGTGTCATGAATATGAATACATAGATACATATATATCTATATATAATGGATGTAGAGGCAGAAACATAGGAATATTGGTCGCGAAATCGTAGCTGTAGCAGATAGGCGTGGGAGAAACGGCGCTCAAGAATTTCTGACGGTTGGACCCAACCGCAGGACTGCTCCGTGAAGTGGGTGAGGGTAACTCATATATAAACACACGCATTGAGACGAGAGGGGCTTCAAGTTCGAGACTCAGAGGAAGAAGGACGTAAGGAAAGTTGTGATCGCTTGCCGCTATGGCGGCAAGCCGGCAAAGTCGTGCCGTCAACTGTCATCGGAAGTATATTCATCTTTACTGGCGGCGAGACAAGAATTCAAGGAAGGAAATAGCTGTGAAGAAACAATTCATCGAAGAGTCATCAACTTGTTCGATTCAAGGGAAGATATAATCAACAACAGCATCACCATCATCCGAGGAACATCAGTCTGCATTTGTAAAGAAGAACATCGACAACATATAACATTAGTCTTCAACATTAGTGAGAGACGTTGGCATCGTCTTCAACATTAGTCTACAAATCTGCAAGAGTCATCGGCATCTCCAACATTGTCTTCAATCTATAATAGGGGAAGTGATCATCGGGTGACTCACGAGAGTCCTCCAACATTCAACATCCGCATTTTATGTTAGGCTTGGGAAGTGTGCTGGCGAGCTTCGTGAATTTAGTGAAGGGTACATCGTGAGGGAATCATCATCGTCGTGCACGGGAGGTAAAGGTTAATTTGTTGTTAGTCATGTGATCACAGAGTATAATTCAGCGTAACATTCATGCCTAGATGTTCATTTAGTACGTCGATCGCTGAGATCCAATGTTAACTAAATTTTCCCGTGTTTACGATAATTCATATTGGAATATTACGTGTCATTTTATTTACCCTCTCACTCGGCAACTGTTAGAATAGCGTGCTTCAATCATAAAAATGTGTTGGGGGATTTGGACGCCTCATAGCGATCATGTTTGTTTGCTATAAAAGTTTATTCATTTATTGATTGATGTAGAGTTGAAAGATATTGACATTAATAAACTCAGTAAATAACGATATCAAATAAATGTATATTCAAAACATGCCATATAAAGTAAAAAAAGAAAAATTCATATCGCGACAGATAGTGTAGAGTTTATGGTAAGTGATTGTGGTATATCCTATGGTGGAGTGGGAGATTATGGTGGAGTGGGAGATGATGGTGGAGTGGGAGATTATAATGGAGTGGGAAACTTATTGTGTTGCCTTCATCCCGGGCTAAAACAATGAGTGAAGTTACTATTTTCTTCCCTTGATTTCCTCTCAGTCACTAATATGAATTAACGTACAATGCTTAATATAAACAACATAGTAAACACTTTCATTAGCCACAATATCCTACAGAAAAAGCAAAAATACCGTGAAATTATTTGATCAACATATGGAAGGCAACGTGCACCAACAATCTACGGAGAGAAGCAATAACATTTCATATTCCACCATCAAGAAGTTTGAGGTATGTAAGAAACATACATCCCATGCTATGACCAATAGTTGCTGCATACATCTGCAATACTCACTACGATGACCAGTAATAATTTCACAAGTGACGTATTATAATAAACTAGATAGTTCCCGAGGAAATTCCACGATTTAGATTTGAATAAATTGAAATTATACAAATATAAGTGTATTAAAGGTTTACGACTTATTATTGTGTTTTAAATGAATACTTTTCATAGATATATACAGAACTTCTATTTTGTATCTTAGCTACCGATAACATGGCTGTGTAAGAGAAGAAAACTTAGAACGGAAAAAACTGAGTATTTTATAGTGATCGGGACATTTGGTATCCACAATACAATGCTTGTAATACATGCATACCCGTTCTGATTTCAGTTCAATAATTTTTCTTCAGTAATAGGAAGTAATGGGAAGAACACACACAGATACAGAGAGAGATGGAGATACATTGTCTTTTATATATGTAGATGATCCACTGACAAAAGGGAACAAAGCGCAGACACAACAGTTTGTTTGTGTACAAATATCCATTTTATTCTGTTATGTGAAAAAACACATATGTCCAAAAACGAGAAGGGCATTTTGGCTGCGACTGACTCAAGCACCTCATTTGACAGACTCAAGCACCTCATTTGACTAACTCAAGCACCTCATTTGGTTGACTCAAGCACCTCATTTGACTGACTCAAGCACCTCATTTGACTGACTCAAGCACCTCATTTGACTGACTAAGTCACTCTCACTAGACTCACTTGAGTATCCTGTCGATGCTATTGGAGTCCTCAAAGACAATGCCAGGTGGCAGGGGCAGGCTGGAGGTGAGGCTCTCCATGCGAATGGAGATGCTCTCTTGCTTCACAGCAGCTTGTACGTTGGGCAGCGCGTGTAGAGCCTCACGCATGTTATACTTGGACTGCAACACACGATCTCAGTTACACACGTCATGATGCCTCATAAAATGAGCTTTTGTCAGTCCAATCAAGCGTTTGAAGACGTTACACTTTTGTGAGACAAATCAAGCGTCTAAACACCTTAAGTTAATTCCTCTAACTCTATTTACACTTTTGTGAGACAAATCAAGCGTCTGAAAGCGTTGACTTCTATAACTCTCATCACACTTTTGTCAGTTGAATCAAGAGTCAGAATCAAAAGGCGTTCACATATGGAACTCTATCCCTGAAGTGAAGTTTCAGGAGGCACTACACTGGCGCAACCACTACGGGTTTCAGAAATTAGTGTGGGCACTGTCACGTGGGGGTTGATGGCTAGAATACCTGCGTCAACACAGCTGTGGGGTGTTATCAGGCCTGCCTAACCTGTTATCAGTACTCAGAGGCTGATAATAAGCAAGCCGCAGCATTCTGATAGTAATTTAAACGGCCGCATTATCCTGATATACGCCAACGTTTACAGCACGACAATGTCAAACCATTATTTCCTCAGTTGTGTGACTGGCGTAGGCAAGTGTAGCAACTGGAACTAAGAACTGTTGTCTCAGTTGCCTCCAGGCCTAAACATTTCAGTTAGGTGAGGTGTCCAATGACCTGCAATCAATGTCAGTGTAAAGTCAATATACATTAGCGAGTGAAGTAGCTATTATTACGTGATAAACATGATAAACACGTTGATTATATGCAGCTAGTGCCGGCAGATCAGCGTATTTACATCCGAGATATCTGCAACAGAGAAGTTTGGTAGTTTTTTCAAGACATGAATAAAGGCCGGCCTCACTGTCCAGTAATCAAACTAATAAACTACTGCAGTAGCACAGCAGGGGCGTCACCACACAAATGGAGGAACTGTGTGTACACCACCAGCACAAGCAAAGTCCCCACCACCACCACCACCGGTGAGTAGGAATTAGAGACCACTAGCGAAGCAACTCCTAACTCCTCTCTAGCAACTCCATTTGGTCAAACATCACCAGCTTGGTCGACTGGTGAGCGAATCTGCTTTCGAGCGGGAAGACCCGGGTTCGAATCCCGCTGCCGACATGGTTGACGCGGCTAGAAATACGGCATGGGACTTGGGTAAACAACCGAATAATTATCGAAGTAATTATCCGACCCAAGAATGGGCCAGAAGGTTCGTTCCTATAGCCTCATTCTATTCTATTCTAATTCGCCATTACATAAAAAACACAGTATTTTGCTCACAAACCCTACACATACATAAACGACGCAGCAAACCATGCATGACTACACATTCAGACCAAGAACAAGATGCCCTTACTTTAGATCAACCCAAGAATGGGCCAAACGGCTCGTTTTTATTGCCTTATTCTATTCCATTGTACAACATTGAAATCAGACCTAAGCTTCACACACAGATACAGTCTAACATGTGTCAGTCTTGAAACATAATTCCCACTATTCTAACGAAAATTAGAAGTTACAATTCAACGTAATGCCAAGGCGCTTGAGTCAGCAGAAATACTTTAGTAGTAGACTTAGTGTAGGAGCAACTCTCCCTGAGATCCATCCACATCAAGATACTCACAGCACTCAGACTTGTTGTGATGTACACAAGTTTGCCTTCAGCTGCTGAGACGAGTGTCACATGAGGTGGTGAGGGAGCTTGTCATGCTATGCTGTCTTCACAAGTACTCACTCAGTAAAAAAGTGGATGATCTTCACTTGATTTAGGCTTCGTTTTCTTGACAGAAAGCTATCTCTGAACACGGATGTCAGCTACGTAAAGTATACTAACTTTCTCCTAATGCACCAATTGAAGGGTGGAAAGCACTAGTGGACTACTTGCATTTTTTCCCATGGTAAATATCATATATTTTCCACGGGAAAAAATGCAAGTAGTCCACTCCCGTGCTGTCGCTAACACAGCGCAGACAGAGGCGATTACGATCCAGTAGTTTACTATATGAAGGGTGGACAGCACTAGTGGACAACTTGCATTTTCTCCTGTAGGAAAAAATGCAAGTAGTCCACTAGTGCTGTCCACCCTTCAATTGGTACTAACACACTACTTTTTCATAATGCACTAATTTATAATTTATAATAATGCCCTAATTTTTAATAAAGCACTAATTTATACTAACGCACTAATTCATACTAACGCACTAATTTATACTAATTGTTCGCAATTGTAATTTTTACTGCATTCCCAGCAAAGGTTGAGGAATTATAATCCAAAGAATAATACTTCAATGTAACAGTAATAAGACAACATAAACAATTGTAATTATAGAAACCTCAGGAAAAGTAGACTAGTATAAGCTTATCGCATTTGCCAATCATATTCTTAGTCAACTTATCTTCTCCTAATTTTTAAACTTGAGAATCGTGTCTCATTTAAACGTCATAGAGTTCAGCCCTAAACCTTTGTACCACATTCACGACTATCGCTCGTAATCAAAATTTTTGACACGTGGAGGAAAGAGCCCTACCTGCATGCCTCAACTTTGTAAAGTTCAAAATGGTTTCCATCTATATTATCGTACTGTAGGTGAGCCTTTATTCATGGTGAGGCTATAGGTCTTGACTCTACTCACAGAAGAGACATCAGTGCCGAGGCCACAAAGGGAGTCCTCAAAGTTGTCCGCTAGACCCTGATTAATATCCTCGTCCTCCATCATGGGGGACTTGTTGGGGTCTTGCGGGGCACTGCCCCCTCCTCCTGTGGCAAGCACAGCTGAATATATTAGTCAGTCACCATACTAAGTTAACCATAATAATGCCTCACTCCCTCAGCCCAGCTCGCAAATTACACTAAGATGCTCGATTTTTAGATCCAAAATCGGGATATAGATTTTTCCCTCTAGCACGAGATTTGGGAATGTAAACCAATTTGGTAAAGATAAATATTGAGACTAAATTGAAGTGTCTCAAGAAGCACAAAGTTAGCAACAAGGATATCCAAGGCTCTTATTTATGTCACTCTGTCAAGTCTCGACAGACAGGTGGCAAACAAAAGAGAAATCCTTGAGAAAATCACACAAATTCTACTCTAAAATGATTCATGTGTTGCCAGCATCAACAGCCACAGAAGTCAATAAATAAAATATGAAGCACAGATAAGGAATAAGCTGGTAATCTAGATAGAAACTAAGTGTTTGAATGCCCCCCAGGACGTAGATAAACATTTAAATTATGTGGCCACACATATTCCTATCACAAAAAATACAAAATGCATTGAAAAACCAAAGCTTATGTACATATATTTTTGACTGACTAGACTAGTGAAGCAATGAACCTTGAACACGCTTCAGGGAAAGCTGAATTCAACTATAGAAATGTGGTTAGCAGTCTCTGAGATCTGCAACAGCATAAAGACCTACAAATAACAAATGCTAATGACAGCTATATCAGTAAAATGAATGAATAAATAAATGTTATCACTCACAACAGCCCACAACTGTTCAAGACACAACATGACGGACGACCACTCACGTCCCAACAGTTTGTCACAGAATATTGTGATAGCATTTGGTCAAACTCTTTCAATTTCCATGAGTAAGATAAAGGATTATGCTATCGCTCCACCATATGGAAAAACCATGAAACATACTTTATTCAGGAACCTACACCAACAACATGAAAGACATGTGAGAGGTCTCTAACCACAGAACTAACCCCCACCAGAGTCTCAGAGGCGCTGCAGTTGGTCTCAAGAAACAAGTCTGAGGTGCAAACTGAGAAAGAAAAGCCATTGCTGTGAGAGAATAACCCTAAAGAAACAGTTAGTCATGATACAGTTCTTCAAAGGAGGTTACAGAGTCAATAAACATCACATGTAATGCCTAGTTAACTAATTAGTCTGAACAAGCTGATATGAAATAGGAAGGAACTACAGAACTGGGTTTCCTATGGCTCATCGCTCACCCAGGTGGGAAATTTGGTCAGTTTATGTAGCTAATGCATTTTCACATGGACATGGTCTGCTGTCACTCACAAAAATAAAAGGCACATGTGAACACTATTCTTGGTATGCCATCTGCCCCTTAAAATAATTGGCATGCTGAATAGTGAACAAAACTCAAAGTCAAGAAGGCACACTAGATGCATGGCACTACTTCCTTCTTTTACTCAAATGCATACAACATTCATGTGGTAAAATTATTGATTATTTTGCTGGGGGTTTGTAGTAATATTTAAGTAAGCCATTTGGAAAATGTTATATGCACAGCATATTGGGCTCTAAAATGTGTTCAGCACAAGAGACCAATGTAGCATCAACAAATATGAAGCATGCCAGATCTCCCTGGTTTACCCTGGCTCCAATATGAGGGTTTTCTTTTTCCTACACCTTAACACTCATAGAAAGAAGGCAAGATGCAAGCTTCACCACTAGAGCTACATTCAAAATACAGACCTGCTTGCATTTCCCATTCATTTCTAGATCTCACATACAATTTTGCAATCTAAACAGACATAACTAATGTCAGTAAGCACCATTTCAATAAATGAAGCTCTATCTTACATCTATACACTTTCTTCTGATTTTTGACTCCATTAAAATTTAAATGGTTGTTGCTCACTGATTTTCTTAATGCAATCAAACTATTTTATCATGATCATCTTCCTCACCTAGCAGTCACTCATAAAATCCATTGACTTTCATTTTTAATTCTTGCCATCAAGCTGTGGTATTCCAAGACATTTTCGAAAATTCAGTAACGCAACATGTCAATAATGGTCCAAGTTTATGAATTTCTTTCTTAAATCATTAGAAATGCCAGTTCCCTTCTCAATAAATAGACTCAAAAAAAAATAAAACCCATGGATCTAGCTTGGAAAACTGAACAATCTTAATGCACTTCTGAAACCAAAAGTTTATGTTAAGAGTTCATCAATACTCATGAGTGACCATGGCTGGTTAAGATTCATTAAATGTAGCAAGACCCACATAACCACCAGACCTGTCTGCACATGCCCTCCTGCTGCAGGTGGACTCTCCTGCCGAGGCCTTGAGTAGCGAGCCATGCGTTCCCCTTTCTTGTAGGGTGCTACGTCTTTGAAGCTCTCATACCCAGAGTAATGAACAGGGCGGCGAGCTAAAACCTGCACAATTTACAATGTGAGTAATCAAATGTAGCAAACATAAGAATATCCCTATAGACTTATAGAGTAAGTATACCCTTATAGACATACAGGCAGTTTATGTAGCACAATATCAGTTCAGCTTAAGAAAACTGATAAACCTAAACAGAACTGTAACTTTGTCAGTAATATTCAGATTAGTGTGAAAGTAATGACCGAATTTTGAAACTAATTTTTAAATTGAATTTTTAAATTATTTACTTATTATATTTTTAACTAATTTTGTGACATAAGTGAACTGTTTTCTTTTAGATTATTTTATTCCATTTATATTTTTCATGCCAATTTACAGCCATATTTGTTGCAACCAAAGATCTATTTAAGCATGTGCTACTGTATGAGTCTTATAAAGGTGTTAAATCAAGTGCAGTGCAAAGATCTATCCAGAATGCTTGTAAGGATAATGCAGTGAAAGGAGCTGCAGGAGCTCATTTTCAAAATGGTAATTTCACTGTGGGAAAAAGATCCAACAGAGTCATCCCACAAAACTCGATTTCAAAATTTAGAAAGGACTTGTTTCAGAACAGCCTATCAGCACCTCTATGGTGCAAGCAGGACAATTGAAAGTAGTCCACAGAACTGTGCTATGGGAGTTGAAGCAAATTGGAAAGGTTTCAGAGGCTGGAAAATGGATCCCTCATGAGCTGACTCCACGGAACATCTAACAGTGTGTTTCTTGGTGTCAATCATTGCTTTCATGCCACATTCAAGCATTTTTGTACAGGGTTGTTACAGGAGATACTTCCTTTACCATAATGTTAAAAGACATCGAAGTTGGATCAGTCAATGATGTAAGCCATTTCAACAACCAATGACTTGGACTTCATCCAAAGATCATGTTGAGTGTTTAGTGGAATAATTCAGTTTGAACTGATAATAACCAAACAATTGATGCCAATTTTTACTGTCACCAACTTTGTTGACTAGAAGCAACACTGATCCAAAAGCGTCCATGCTTGGTCAACAGAAAGGACGTTATCCTTCATCATAACAATGCTCAACCTCAAACAGCTTGACTGACCAAAAACCTCTTTGAAGAGCTTGGTTAGAAAATACAGCCTCATCCTCCTCATTCCCCTGACCTTCTATCTTCTGACTACCATTTGTTCTGAGGGTTACAGAAGCATTTGAATGGTCTTAGGTTAGGCAGAGATAAAAAAATTGAAAATGAGTTGACTTCCTATTTTTCTTCCCAAACTAAAAAAATTTATATGCATGGCATGTATTAGCTACTTGGCAGATGGAACAGAGTCAATAAAAACAATGGAACACAAGAATGTTCTCTGCACTTCAATTGATTGTTTGCACATCAGTTAGTGTGAACAATTAATTCAATTGTTTCTAGATCTCTAAGTGTAATTTGAAACCATTCTTCCTAGTCAATTTTCAGCTGATATTTGATGAGGATGAATCAGTATTGACTATTTCTGTGATATTGTATTAGCTATTTCTGTGATATTGCCATCTGCCAGAAATAAGTACATCCATTTGTAATCAGTAATATTTTTTTCCCTTTGTAGTAATACTAGAACTGGATATGTAGCTTTCACGTGGTCTCAAATGTTCCATTATTTGTAGTAATATCAGAACTGGTCAAGCAGCCAAAAACTGGTATATATTTTTGGATATTTTAAAGAGTTATTTGTAGTAATATGAGAACATATAGCCTAGAAGTGGCAAAAATTATTGGTTAGTTTCACTAGCTATCTATAGTAATATAAGAATTATTGGTTAGTTTCACTAGCTATCTATAGTAATATAAGAATTATTGGTTAGTTTTACTAGCTATCTATAGTAATATAAGAATTATTGGTTAGTTTCACTAGCTATCTATAGTAATATCAGAATTGGCCATGAGAAAAATTTTACAAGGGCAGCCTTTTAATTTCTGTAGTAATAGTTATGAATAAGATCAGTCCATCACTAGAATTCAAAAAGAACTTATTAAAAGGTTTTTCAGATAGTTCTCATAATTTCACCTCTAGAAAAACATGAACTGATGCAACAAGTACTTAATTGAACACAAATACAGTCATGGTATTCCACAGCCCAGCTTGTGTTCATATCCCCCAGTACAGTGCCATCATACAACCATGTTCTAGTGACATGATCTTGCAGCAACCATCATCACAATTCCAATTAATCAATCCTTGCAATAATTAAGATCACATTGAAAAATCAATCCTATAAATAATTATGACAACTCTAACTAATCAATTCTTTTAATAATTATGACAACTTTGACTAATCAATTCTTTTAATAATTATGACAACTTTGACCAATCCATTCCTTTAATAATTATGACAACTTTGACCAATCCATTCCTTTAATAATTATGACAACTTTGACTAATCCATTCTTTTAATAATTATGACAACTTTGACTAATCAATTCTTTTAATAATTATGACAACTTTGACTAATCCATTCTTTTAATAATTATGACAACTTTGACTAATCAATTCTTTTAATAATTATGAAAACTTTTACTAATCAGTGCTCTTAACTGAATAAAAATTTGGACATATTTTAATACATAACTAGAAACACATTGAAGTACATATGAAGTTTTCTATACACCAAAACATGTAAGGACTGACCCAATACACCTCAACAAGTAGGAGTCAATTGTTCAGTATCTTTTGTGTACAAGTACCAACTGGAAACAGATACCAACAGAAAGATGTGTAAATGTAACAACTGGAAACAGATTTTTACAACAAATAATATATTGAGACTTTACTATATAAATCACTTAATAATAATATAATTTATTGACACTTTACTATCTAAATCACTTAATAATATATAATATATTGATACTTTACTACATAAATCACTTGCTACATAACTTGATATAAGAAACAGACATTGACAGCAACAGCTGAAAACATAGTACAATATTGCACCACTCTCATGTTAAAAAATATACTATACTGCAGAATAACACTTGAACCAAATACATACACACAATTTGAACTGTTGTGAGCCTGTAGTAATGTAGAAGAAATACCTGGGCAATTATTAATAGCCTTGATGTCCCATGCTGGTCTATATCAAAGAATATAAATAACAATTTGTATGGACCATTAAAAACACTATTATATCAAACAATTTTCACAGGAGTTAACCTACACTAAGCAATCTTCTAACAGTAATACTTGGTTTAGCTTATTCCACTCATGTACTCTCCAAAAGATAGTTCACTCATGTACTCTCCAAAAGATAGTTCACTCATGTACTCTTCTAAGACTAGTTCACTGATGTGCTCTTCAAAAGATAATTTGGGTGTTATTTCCAGATAAAATTAATTTCAATATATTAAGTTATTTGCCTTGTTTTTAATGTATAGTTTAACTTACAGAGTAAGAGAACTTAAAGATTGCTTAACTCAAAACTATCATTAAACAAACTTTTACAATCTCACCTCTTCTTCAGAATTGACTTCAGCATCGTAGATGCGCTTACGAGGCCTCGTGGGAGCTGCACCACTGATGAAGGTGCTGCGGCTCAGCCCTCCAGAGGAATAGCTTCCCTCACTCATTGAGCTCCAGTTCACTAATAAGTATCCTCTAATTCTCTACCTATTTAAAAAATTAGGCTGCTTAAATTTTAATTAGTAAACAACACAATATTATAAAACTGAAGAAAAGCTTCCTCTAATTTCTGGGCAGAAGCTCATCCTAATTTACTCCCTGCTGTCTCAACACTTCCATCCAATCTGTAAAGAAAACAAATAATGTTTATAAAAGGTTTTATGAATGCCTAAAAACTAATTGTGAGAAGAAAAAGATATTTTTGTTTATTGAATAAATGTTTCATCTACTGTACATGACATTGTAGTTATCCAATACAAGCACTTGTGCCATTTCTTTTGTTTTTTAAAGAAGTTTTACTTGATATAATATTAATAACTTCCTAGGTTATTCAAGGAATTTTATTCAAAATTTTATTTTAATATTATGGGGCAAAGTTTATTTACACCAATGAATCTGGAAATACTGAAAAATATACATATATGCTAATCAAACATTTCTGTAGAACAATATTTTAAAAAATTTATTTAAAGCAAAGAATTAGACTAATTTTTTGTACTAGTTATGTTTCATACAGAAAAAATGATTATTAAAATGGCCAATTAATTATTTAGGTTTTATTTGCTCTCCATAAGGTAAGGATTGTGGAAGAAAGCCACTGCACCAATGCATTGCTACACTGGAAATAACTGTACATACTTCAGTTACTATATCAAGAAAATTTGTAGATGTCCACTGCTGTTGAAAATATATTATTTAACAAGCCAAACCCCTTTTAGCTACACAAGCATGCAATCTTGTATCTTATTAGACCTTGTTTCTGTCAGAAAAAGCACCTTTTATCTACTATACAGTAGACTGCTCATGTTCACACTATCTTTAGAATGATCTGCACCCTGGGCTAGAGAATACATTAATACCCTTAACTGATGAGCTACCACTAATAGAGTAAATTCTATGTGATAATTGTACAAATTAACATTTTTAAAATACACTTTAAAATAATATGGATCATTAAGAAGTTCTTATAAGAGTAAATCTATAGACTTGTAACTATTAAATCAACTACTAAATGAATTTGAGTTGTATTGAAGTCCATTAATAAACAAACAGAAGAGCAATATCTTGAAGCATGTGTGGTCTTACATACTAGCACACTTACACAAACTTAAAATTGAATTTGAGACCTATTTTTATAACTTCAATTTGCTGATTCTAATTGTGGCTTATGAACCCCATGATAAACCTGACAACTAAGATTCACTCAGCATAGCTCTTGTAGAATTTTACGTAGAACTCATGAAATTATCAATATATTCTAGCAAATTCAAGAAAAATCTCTCCAACAAGCCAAATTGAATCAAAAGTTGGCATACCTAAAATGCTACAGCATCCTAATGGAAAGTTGTCATATAACAATGTCTTTAGAAATGTTTAATGTCTAGATGTTCCTAGTAAAACAACAAAATCTGTAGTCCACTCAAAGCTTAAACAAGGTTTTATTTACATACACGGATTTGTCGTAACGACTATTCCTTTGAACTGACCACTCGTTTAAATATTAGATCAGTTGTATATTTTTACATTACGACAATATCAATAATATTTTTTTGTACTGCAGCAACGTTCAATTGTTATAATTGTAGAGACTGTATGACGTACACTACTACACATGCAACAGGAACCTGTTGTTTTGTTGACGGATAATGAGGCTCCAGCTACTGCTATCATAGGGAATGCGGACTGAGTGTGTCACGGAACGCTGCTGGGCAACAGAAATATGTGCTGAAGAGTCATTGCTTATGAATGATTTTGTGAACTACACATATTTAATGATTACTTTATGCATAGTTCTAGATAGACATCAAACGGTAGTAAAATGAAGAAAAAGCCTATACACGTAGATAGATTAAATAGACCTATAAGTTACACAGTTCGATTGTGAAATATCTTCATTTTATTCAGGTTTACTTGATTTATGAATTGTTTTTCCTTCTACATGTTACATCTTAACACTAGTGATCATGCTTCCAGCAAATTTTCCGTCCATCTTGTGACTTGAGGTGGAGGCTCGTAGGGATACGATGCAACGATATAAAAGTTTGAGGAAATACTCAATTTAAGTCCATTACCCTCTCAGAGAGCCTGGTTTTTGCATCACACACAGAGAAAATCGAAGGCTGTATCAGGATACGAACGATTGAAACCAAGTACCTGCTAACAAAAGCACATATATTGCTGGTCAAAATGGTAGGACTACACCTGATTTCGGCGTTTCGAGTACATCCATTTACTTTGGAAGAAAAATTTATCTTTACACATATCAAAGGTGAGTGTAAAAAACTTTTAAAGGAAAAGATTTTTTGAAATGTGGTATCTAACATTTTATTCACCAGGAAATGAAAAGCGTCTTATTATGCCTAGTCATAATTATACGACCAAAATTGAAATACGGTTTTCTTTGGCAAATGTAAACGAATCAGACTATTGCACAGCAGAGCTGATGAGGTCAGGATGTGCGTGGTTAATTACTAATACTCTCGTTTAATTTCTAAATGGCCAGAGGGCAAGTTTTAACAGATTATGAGCAGGGTAGATTTGCGGAAAGACTCAGAAACTGGAAGACTCAGTGACTGAAGGATTCAGGAAATGGAAGACTCAGTGGCTGGAAGACTCAAGAACTGAAAGACTCAGGAACTGGAAGACTCAGGAACTGGAACACTCAGTGGCTAGAAGACTCAGAAACTGGAGGACTCAGTGGCTGCAAGACTCAAGAATCACCACGCAATCTTGACGCCAAGCGAACAGCAAACACTGCACCTGACCAAGCCGACAACAGGAACACTCAAAAGCTTTGAGTTCCCGCCACTGAGCTTAACATTAAATTATATTAACTGGAAAAAGCATTTAAATTCTACAAAGATGTGTGCTAAGTGTGTTACAGATACCGCAGACATTTATTCTGCCAAGGAATTGATGGAGTCTTGAAAAACGAATGATTTCATGGACGTGTGGAAACAAGATGTCCCAGCTGAATGCGTCACGGTTGATGCAAGCATTTGAGAACGTAGTAACATGATGAAGCTTCCACTTTGCAGTACGGACTAAGAGATAAAACCTACATATTTGTACAGCGCATTGAACTTCATGCCTTTCCTCCATTAGCTAAATAACTTTCTGCAATGAGTAGATGAATGATCTAAAGGATGATTGAGTAAACATTGTCTTGGAAATTTAATAAAAAACATTCAGCACCCTGTTTCTGAATAAACTATTTACTCAAAACTTCTCGATATGACTTTCGGATTTAAGAAGCGCTTGCTATCGTCAATACTCGGTGTAGCCACCGTGGTCGAGTGGTCTATGTCCTGTGTTGTGTATCAGGTCTCTGTTTCGTGCAGAAAGACTGCGGGTTCGAAACCCAGCCATGGATACGAGTTGTTTCTCGTTGTTTCACGCCGTGAGCTCGCACGTATCTGTAAGCCCTCAACTCCCCGCCCATGGACACGTCCATGAACCTCCCGGGATCGTCGCATGGAGCTCACCATCACCCTTACTCTAAGAATGTTAACCTATTCAAACTAAATGTCCACATCAGCTCTTACGACCTTATACCTATAACTCCCTCCACTATTTCTTCCTATTCAAATAATCAGAGACCTCTTAACACTTTACTTGTGGGAGACAATGTTCTCTCAACAGTTAAAAGAAATGACATCGACACCATATGCCGAATTCAGACCATCTCATCTGGTCAATTTAATGACCTTCTGCATACTATAAATCGGATGCCAAAATTTGATAATAACATAATCTGTTTCCGGGACCTACACCTTTCACAATCAGGCCTAACTCAAATCAAAAAAGTTATTGCAACAAAACACTCCACTGCCCGTACTTATATAGTCAATTTCTGCAGTGATCAACAACTGAATAAAGCGCTCACACTCTGCAAAGAATTAGATTTCACGCTTATTCCACTCCGAACATGTGCTTTAACTCACGCTCAGACAATCAAGAGCCACCAAACTTTTCCTCACATTAGAAACGAAACTCAAAAATTTCTTGTCCAAATTGCTATGAAATCAACGCTGCGACTCAACACACCGTACTACTCACTTTCTGGAAAAATTCCAGACAAAAACACTAATCTTCAACAGTCACCCAATAAACTCGTAAAAATGAATACAACCCAAATAAACAGCACATGTTCTAAAACAGTAACAAATCATAAGCACGGAAATGCTTTACACGCGTTGGACCTTCCCAAAATGAAAATCCACTCAAAAGGAAATGGCGGCAGTCTACCGAACCAGCACTTCATACACATAAATCAACTATCCACACACTCAATTGCGAACAACTATAACGTACAAACAAATAATAAATTCTCCTTACTTTCTAACGATACAAGCACGGACTGCGCAATGCCCCTATCACCCCTAAGTCATAGACATCCAAATAAACATGCAAAGATAGACAAAACTATAAAAATGCCACCTTCTCCTCAAAAGTTCAGCCAAACGACACAAATAAAAACTCAGTACCATGATTATGTATGCAAACATAATAATAATCACAAAGACCATAACGAAAGGAAAACTCCAAACCAGATTAAACCACCTCACGGTAATTTTTGAATCACATCTCAGAATCATCATCCAATCCTATATATACCCATGTGGGAAGTTCCTTGGATGATGTAACAAAATCATTGAATGCAACATTGGCTCACACTTTGGCTGACGGACACTGTTTCCTCCATGCAGTAGCCCTTCAACTTAACGAAACACCGAACT